>JARQOC010000001.1:574567255-574604893 GCA_033576535.1 Allobates femoralis | reverse complement strand
TCAACAACTATGTTCTCAATTAACCCAAAAGACTCATAAATATCAAAGCTTAATATTTTTGGAAATTGGAGTGGGGTTTTTTTAGATTTGGCTATCTTAGGAGGATATGTGTTTGTGCAGGTAACTATTACTGTGCAGAATTATTAGGCAACTTACCGTATATACTCGTGTATAAGCCGACCCGTGTATAAGCCGACCCCCCTACTTTTGCCCCCAAAACCTGGGAAAATCTATTGACTCGCGTATAAGCCGAGGGTGGACCCCAGCACAGGTATACAGCCCCCAGCAGTGGTATACAGGCCCCAGCAGTATGATATACAGCAGGCCCCAGTGGTATATACAGCAGCCCCAGTGGTATTGCAGCCCCTATATACAGCAGCCCCAGTGGTATTGCAGCCCCAGTGGTATTGCAGCCCCTATATACAGCAGCCCCAGTGGTATTGCAGCCCCAGTAATGCAGGGCCCCTATATACAGCAGCCCCAGTGGTATTGCAGCCCCAGTGGTATTGCAGCCCCTATATACAGCAGCCCCAGTGGTATTGCAGCCCCAGTGGTGTATACAGCAGCCCCTATATACAGCAGCCCCAGTGGTATTGCAGCCCCAGTGGTATTGCAGCCCCTATATACAGCAGCCCCAGTGGTATTGCAGCCCCAGTAATGCAGGGCCCCTATATACAGCAGCCCCAGTGGTAGTATACAGGCAGCCCCAGTAATGCAGGGGCCCCCCCCTCATGCTCCGGTCACCTGTAAAGCAAGTTATACTTATCAGTGTCCCGCTGCCGTCCGCGCCCGCATCTGCCGACATCCCGATCCTCCGTCTTCATGCGACTTCTTCCTGTTTCCTGTGCGCGTCGCCGGTAATGACGTCATTGCCTGCGACGCGCACAGAAGCAGGAAGAAGATGCATGAAGATGGAGGATCGCGATGTCGGCAGATGCGGGCGCGGACGGCAGCGGGACACTGATAAGTATAACTTGTTTTACAGGTGACCGGAGCATGAGGGGGGGGGCCCTGCATTACTGGGGATGCGGGGGCTGCTTTATACCACTGTATACAGCAGCCCCCGCACTGACTCGCGTATAAGCCGAGGGGGGTACGTTTCAGCCCAATTTTTGGGCTGAAAAACTCGGCTTATACGCGAGTATATACGGTAATAAAAACCAAATATATTGCCATCTCACTTGCTCATTTTCACCAGGTAAACCAATATAACTGCACAAAATTTAGAAATAAACATTTCTGACATGCAAAAACAAAACCCCAAAAAATGGGTGACCAATATAGCCACCTTTCTTTATGATGACACTCAGCAGCCTCCATACATACATTCTGTCAGTTGCTTGATCTGTTTATGATCAACATTGCGTGCAGCAGCCACCACAGCCTCCCAGACACTGTTACGAGAGGTGTACTGTTTTCCCTCCCTGTAGATCTAACATTTTAGGAGGGACCACAGGTTCTCTATGGGGTTCAGATCAGGTGAACAAGGGGGCCATGTCATTATTTTTTCTTCTTTTAGACCTTTACTGGCCAGCCACGCTGTGGAGTAGTTGTATGCATGTGATGGAGCATTGTCCTGCATGAAAATCATGTTTTTCTTGAACGATACCGACTACTTGAGCTTCACTCCATCGTCAACCTGAAAAGGTCCCACAAGTTCATCTTTGATGATACCAGCCCATACCAGTACCCCACCTCCGCCTTGCTGGCGTCTGACTCGGAGTGGAGCTCTCTGCCCTTTACTGATCCAGCCTCTGACCCATCCATCTGGCCCATCAAGAGTCACTCTCATTTCATCAGTCCATAAAAGCTTTGAAAAATCAGTCTTAAGATATTTCTTGGCCCAGTCTTGACGTTTTATCTTATGTTTCTTGTTCAAAGGTGGTCGTTTTTCAGCCTTCTTTACCTTGGCCATGTCCCTGAGTATGGCACACCTTGTGCTTTTTGATACTTCAGTAACGTTGCAGCTCTGAAATATGGCAAAACTGGTGGCAAATGGCATCTTGGCAGCCTCACGCTCGATTTTCCTCAATTCATGGGCAGTTATTTTGCGCCTTTTTTGCCCAACATGCTTCTTGCGACCCTGGTGGCTATTTGCCATGAAACGCTTGATTGTTCGGTGATCACGCTTCAAAAGTTTGGCAATTTCAAGACTGTTGCATACCTCTGCAAGACATCTCACAATTTTGGACTTTTCAGAGCCCGTCAAATCTCTTCAGACCAATTTTGCCAAGGGAAAGGCATTTGCTTAATAATTAAGCACACCTTATATAGGGTGTTGATGTCATTACACCACACCCCTCCTCATTACAGAGATGCACATCACCTGATTTACTTAATTGGTAGTTGGCTCTCAAGCCTATACAGCTTGGAGTAGGACAACATGTATAAAAAGTATCATGTGATCAAAATACTCATTTGCCTAATAAAATTGCACACAGTGTAATATTCTTGTTTTTCGATATTGATAATCATTTCAATACAGCTTTCGAATATTGTATGTGTATAATATAAACATAATATCACAGAAATATCAGCAAAACAACATAAGACTTTACCTTCTACCGATGACAAGTTGAACTGATAGTAGGTTTGCACCCGAGTTAGGTAATCCTTTAAGAACCAATGTGGTGTGTCACTGGAGACATTGATCCTGTATTCATATAACCCTCCTTTCAATAAATTCTTGAACTGTAAATTGTAGAATTTGTTGTCAAACCCAAGTGACAAAAGGTCCTTCAGCTTTGTAAGGAAGAGATCAGAAAAGATTTGTGAGTCATCGAATATCATTGTATTTCATCTGCTTCTCTGTATACAATATCCAGGGAGACAATAAATGAAACATCAAAGGAACAGGAGAGGGATGTACAGAATGTGAATGAACAAAAGTATGGCTGGTCTTGGAAAATTTCTTTGATAATTTTCCTATTATGGAACTGACATTCCTCATGTGACACACTTGAAGGTGAAATGCTAACATGCTGATCTATATTTCAGCCTCTCTTGACCTGGAGTATACAGTATATGTGGGAAATCAGTTTTGTACCTATTCATGTTCATATGTTGGTCAAACTAACATGGTAACTTTCTGCAGTAAAGTGGTTTGCTACAAGCTTAAGAAGCCACCTCCTAGACCAGTGATGGTGAACCTATGACACGAATGCCAGGGAGGGCACAAAGAGCCCTCTCTGCTGGCACATGGCCTCACCCCTGTACTGCCACTTTGAAGTTCAAAGCTGTATTGGATTGGAGGAGACCTTTCTCCTCCCTCCAACACTAAGCACTCACTCTCCTAGTCTGTCCGCCTAGTGTTGTGTGACCGCACTAGCGGGGTGTGTCCATGCTGTCACCCAGCCATGCTCCGCCCCTACACACAACCTGGCCTCCATCTAGCCATGCTTGCTCGGCCGTTCACCTCTGACAGTGATGCTTGGGCACTTCCCACCATGAACGGCGCAGCTGCTGGAGCACCAGGTGTGGGTAACCAGCTTTGACAAGTCCCACGTACACGGTATGTGGCCAGGACCAAGCACAGTCCTGGGGTGATGGTTTCCCTCATTATCCTCCCGATGTAATCACCAGTGACTCCTGGTATTCAGTACATGGCATCTCCAGCTGTGAAGAACTATTACTCCCAGCAGGATGTAATGAAGCATTACTGTTGTACATGCTGATGTGCAGACAATGGATGATGACACACATATATTGTACACACACATACATATGTGGCATCCCTGCGTCTTGGGTGCCACAGTGGTACTGCACCTAATCCACAGTTGTGGTATCACTGCTCTCAGGTAAAACAGGGACACGAATCTGAGATACACCATCTTACACCCAACACCATTCCCAACTACAGGCCAGGAAATGATGGGCGGAAGAAACTCACTTAGAGCAGATCCCATCTGTTGGCTGGAGGAAGGAGTAGGGTAGAAGGGGATGGGAACACAATTAGTAAGTAGTCAGTCTGCAGGAGAGGAAGAGTGAGGAGCAGCAATATGGAGTTCTAGGGGAGGCTAGAGCTGGGGTGAGTGGGACCAGTAGGTAGGTCACCAAGGAACACTAGTCAGAGGTACCCCGAATATACAGCTGCCTTTGAGGTTATGGTAGAGGAACTAGCTACATGAGGAAACCGACCCCAATCTGGTGTGAAAACTGTACGTTCAAGCCAAGAAACTGGAGGCTACTGGACTGCATGTGCAGTAGCCAACACCGTGTACACTCCCAGGCACAATGACTACAGAGAGTCAAGAGGACGTGCTGGCCGTCGCTTGGCAGGGTCTGCAGTCGCCTGACTTGGGACTAGTAGCACGAAGGCGCAGGACATGAGAAGGAGAGAAGATCAACACAGAAAGGGTAGCAGAGAAAGGCTTGTGAAAGGTGTCTCAGAGGAGTGTTCCTGGATTATTTGAGGGCTGGCCAAGCTGCAATCTAGAAGAGCAAAGTGCCCTGGCTGGGTTTGCACTGAAGAAAACAACAGTAAACAGACTGGTAAGAATCGCAACTCTTGTATCTATCCACTCTTTTTGCGCCTCCCTCCACCACAACTACTCCCATCATCTCCACATCTCACCATACTGCATCCATGCGGCCCGCTCTGCATGTGGGGAGTGTTACATCCAAGCTGCCATAATATCTATCAGCTGGGGGCCTATACAAGCAGTGCTGGTCATCCAAGGCAAGACACCACAGGTGGCATCATGAAAGACTTTAATTCCCCTGTAAATAGCCCCTTTTCATGTTCTGTCAGTGCCACGACCACCAGGATTCCCACCGTGACATCCATCTGACTGACCCCGGATGGCCGAATACCCCAGGCCCTTGCGATGGTTGCACATACAGTGCCTTGTGCTATGCTGAGCACCACTGTATCATTAAATATATTTATATATATATATATATATATATATATATATATACACACACAGTGTCTTGTGAAAGTATTCGGCCCCCTTGAACTTTTCAACCTTTTGCAACATTTCAGGCTTCAAACATAAAGATATAAATTCTAATTTCTTGGTGAAAAATCACCACAAGTGGGACACAATCGTGAAGTGGAACGAAATTTATTGTATATTTTAAACTTTTTTAACAAATAGAAAACTGAAAAGTGGGACATGCAATATTATTCGGCTCCTTGAGTTAATACTTTGTAGCACCACCTTTTGCTGTGATTACAGCTGCAAGTCTCTTGGGGTATGTGTCTATCAGTTTTGCACATCGAGAGACTGAAATTCTTGCCCATTCTTCCTTGCAGAACAGCTGGAGGTCAGTGAGGTTGGATGGAGAGCGTTTGTGGACAGCATTTTTCAGCTCTTTCCACAGATTCTTGATTGAATTCAGGTCTGGACTGTGACTTGGCCATTCTAACACCTGGATATGTTTATTTTTGAACCATTCCATTGTAGATTTTGCTTTATGTTTGGGATCATTGTCTTGTTGGAAGATAAATCTCCGTCCCAGTCTCAGGTCTTTTGCAGCCTCCAACAGGTTTTCTTCCAGATTGGTCCTGTATTTGGCTCCATCCATCTTCCCATCAATTTTAACCATCTTCCCTGTCCCTGCTGAAGAAAAGCAGGCCCAAACCATGATGCTGCCACCACCATGTTTGACAGTGGGGATGGTGTTTTCAGGGTGATGAGCTGTGTTGCTTTTACGCCAAACATATCGTTTTGCATTGTGGCCAAAAAGTTTGATTTTGGTTTCATCTGACCAGAGCACCTTATTCCACATGTTTGGTGTCTCCCAGGTGGCTTGTGGCAAACTTCAAACAAGGCTTTTTATGGATATCTTTGAGAAATGGCTTTCTTCTTGCCACTCTTCCATAAAGGCCAGACTTGTGCAGTGTACAACTGATTGTTGTCCTATGGACAGACTCTCCCACCTCAGCTGTAGATCTCTGCAGTTCATCCAGAATGATTATGGGCCCTTTGGCTGCATCTCTGATCAGTCTTCTCCTTGTTCGAGATGAAAATTTAGAGGGATGGCCGGGTCTTGGTAGATTTGCAGTGGTCTGATACTCCTTCCATTTCAATATGTTCGCTTGCACAGTGCTTTTTGATATGTTACAAACTTGGGAAATCTTTTTGTATCCAAATTCGGCTTTAAACTTCGCCACAACAGTATCTCGGACCTGCCTGGTGTGTTCCTTGGTCTTCATGATGCTCTCTGCACTTGAAATAAAATCCTGAGACTATCACAGAGCAGGTGTATTTATACAGAGACTTGATTACACACAGGTGGATTCTATTTACCATTATCAGTTACGGTATTTAGGACAACATTGGATCATTCAGAGATCCTCACTGAATTTCTGGAGTGAGTTTGCGGCACTGAAAGTGAAGGGGCCGAATAATATTGCACACCCCACTTTTTAGTTTTTTTATTTGTTAAAAAAGTTTAAAATATCCAATAAATTTTGTTCCACTTCATGATTGTGTCCCACTTGTTGATTGTTCACAAAAAAATTAGAATTTATTTCTTTATGTTTGAAGCCTGAAATGTGGCAAAAGGTTGAACCGTTCATGTTCTACCTGCCAGAGATACAATCCATGTCCATGATGTCCACACTCTGGGGTCGCCATCTCAGTGGCCCTCTTGGCACATGGGATGCACTTATCCTTTTGGCATTTGTATGCGCAGCAGCCTCAGCTTGGCACACAGATGCACCAGTGTGTGGAGTTGTCCAGTATATTCAGTATATATAACACTTCTGTATGACCACCTCATGGTCACAAGTCTTCACAGAATGTCCCCAATACTTGTGGCAGGTGCATCCTCGGGATGTATTTGGGATATTTAGTGGATTGGGTTTGTTTACTCTCAGATTAATATAATACTATAAATGTTGAAATCTGGCATTTACTGCTGATATTATTCTACATATTCTCCTGTAGAATGTAAGCCCACAAGGGCAGGGTCCTCTCTCCCCTGTGTATCAGTCTGTCACTGTTAGTTTGTTCATTGTATTTACTTGTTTGTATGTATCCCTTTCTCATGTACAGCACCATGGAATCAATGGTGCTCTATAAATAATCTAATATATAAAGCTGTGTGTGTGTGTATATGTATGAATATCCAGGATAGACATCTACACCGTCGCAACTACAGCCACAAAATTTTGCACAGTCACACATGTGGACCCCGGGAGCCTCATAGGCTATGTTGTGAGGCGAAATTTTAACCCTGCGCCTTCCAGTTCACCAAACAATTTTGCCCCTATCTACATAATGGGGAAAGAGTGAATGGAAAAGTGTTGGAGGAAAATCAACAGCTGCCAGCTACAGCCACAAAATTTTGCACAGTCACACGTGTGGATCCCGGGAGCATCATAGGCTATGTTGTGAGGCGAAATTTTAACCCCGCGCATTCCAATTTACCAAACAATTTTGCCCCTATCTACATAATGGGGAAAAAGTGACACATTACCAGTTGACAGTTGTGAATGAAAGGGGCTTAATGATAGCGCCAAAGACTAACAGCACATACCAGCATATAGTCACTAAGGTGGGGCACCAACATGAGATATTCACCACGCACGGGGACATGTCTACACACCACACACACACAAAGAGTAACAGCAAGTGTATAGTCGCTAAGGTGCAGCCCCAACATTGGATACTCACCACGCACCCGAACAAACACACACACACCACAAAGAGACACACACAACACAGAGACACACAGACACCCCCCCCAAGGGGACACACACACACCCTATAGCAACACATGCACTCACCCCACTGCGAAACACACACACCACAAACAGACACACACAACACAGACACACACACCACACAGACCCCCCCCCCCCAGAGGGACAAACACACATAGCCACCCTATAGGGACACATGCACTCACCCCACAGGGACACACACACACACCCTATAGGGACACATGCACTCACCCCACATCGACACACACACACACACACCACAAAGAGACACACACAACACAGATACACACACACACCACACAGACCCCCTCCCACAGGGACACACACACATACACAACCTATAGGGACACATGCACTCACCCCACAGGGACACACACATACACACACCCCAGGGATACACACACCACACAGACAGACACAGATGTGCACAAATCACCTCACACAACTCGCCTCATACGTGTGCTATCTTTAATTTCCAAACATAAACATCTGATTAAAAAGAGCCAATGTGCAACACATGTGCCATATAGGGAAATAAGGCAGATGCCAGTCACATGAGCTGTCTATTATGTGTATGTGTGAGGTAACATATACTGCCCGGCCAGGGGGAGGGTTTACTATTGGCTGGAGATTTATTAGGCTGCCTGAAGCAATCAATCACAGCTCAGCTTCTATTTTCTTACAGGTCATTAATATGACATATTCAAATTCTATTTTGTTATAGCTAACATCAGTTATTTATTAACCCAGGCGTAGCCGGGTACTACAGATAGTAATAATAATATTAGTGGGCACTCCAGGCACATAAGGTTGCTACACGTGTGAATCATGGACCCATATTGCTGCAAAGTCTCTCACAATCTTCTTTCATTTCATCCACCTTGTTGTATCATCCCCGGCTATCCTGTGCAGTCACCTCTGCTGTCCCATCATACCACTTCATGGTATTCTCTACAAATTTCTGCGGTATCGATGCCAAATAACAAATCAGTCCGCACTCATTTAGGGCAGGTTCACACTATAAGTGGATTTTCATCATTTAGGCTGCCTTCACACTTGCGTTTGTGTCTGCATGCAGAGAGCATGCAGACGTAAAAGCAGGCAAACGCAACCCATAATAATGTGAACGCAGCGGAGAATCTCCGCATGCGTTCACATTACTATGGTGCCTGGGCAGCCAATCAGCTGTCTCTGGGGGCGGCCGGGAGGAGGAGATCAGCGGCAGAGATCTCCTTCTCCCGGCCACAGCTGATCTCCCGCCGGTGTCAGCGAGGAGATACAGCTGATTTGACGGCTGTTTAAATCTCCCGCGGTGACACCGAATAGGGAGATATCAGTGCAGGAGATAAGAAACAGCTGATCGCTGCTTCAAATCTCCCGTGCCTATTCGGTGTCAGCGCGGGAGATTTAAACAGCTGTCAGATCAGCTGTTTCTCCCCGCTGACACTGGCGGAAGATCAGTTGTGGCTCTGCATGATCTCCCGGTGGCCGCCGGTGATGACCAGCGGCCACCGGGAGCTATTTCAATGAGATCTGCAGCGTTCTCCTGCGCTGTCATGCGGAGGACACTGCGGATCCATTGAGATCCATGCGTTTTTTTGTGCGCTTGCGGATAAAACAAGCACCGCGAACGCACAAAAAAAGCTGCATGCTGCGTTTGGAGTGCGGTCGGAGGGCGCATAAATTATGCACATCCGAACGCAAATGCGGCCAAACGCAGCCATACGCAGGCACATGCGTTCCCATGTTAAACATAGGAACGCATGTTCGCAAGGGTTTGGCTGCGTTTGGTGCGCTGCACTCCAAACGCAAGTGTGAAGGCAGCCATAGTACTACCGGTAGCAAAGTGGACGAGTTTCTACTTAACAATATCATAATCATGCTATGTTGTTTTTCACTTTTGTGTGGAAATTTGCTTCGTTGCATTCTTCTTATTTTAAATCTGCTGCAGGATCCTGCCTTTTTGTTTGGGATTTTTCCCATTCATTACATTTTTGACCCTAAATCCACAGGTTAAATTGGTGGCCGGTCATTGTTTACATTTTCACAAAAAAATCCATATGAGAAGCAGGAATAAGGGCAAGAAATTTGGGTGGAAATTAGATGCTGACAGGTGCAGATTTCAGTTTAGAAATCTGAAATATGTCATTCAGGATACAGAAAAGGGCAGATAGGGTTACACTCCAGATATACTGTCCTATAGAAGTATAATGAAGTTCTGCTCCACTGCCCAATACCTCCAGACTCCCAGGCTTCCAGATAGATGGGAGGCAACCATCCAGGATTAGTATAAAAAAGAATAATTACGGTGCCACCAATGCGGTTTATGTCCTTTATTCAATAAAAATTGTAATACCCCCCGAAGGGGAAAAACACGACGCGTTTCAGAGTAAAAACTCCTTAATCGTTAGTACCATACAAAGGATATAGTAGTCATATATATGCATATTAAAAACAACATACACCTGATTCCCATTTTCAGTAATCATTATAGGAATAGATTAACTCCTGACATGCTTAGTACAAAAAACAAAGAACCAAAGATCTATTAAAAAATAATAACTGTAAAACAGATGACATTTAAATATAGGGATTAATAACTGTATATTGCAGATTTACTTTCTGGCACAGAAATATAGGATTATGGAATTATACTGTATAAATTTGACTGTTATAGAATCTCAGGTGTATTTTTAATGTATTTAGACTAATGATATAAATACATTTGGTTCTTTGTTTTTTGTACTAAGCATGTCAGGAGTTAATCTATTCCTATAATGATTACTGAAAATGGGAATCAGGTGTATGTTGTTTTTAATATGTATATATATCACTACTATATCCTTTGTAGGGTACTAACGATTAAGGAGTTTTTACTCTGAAACGCGTCTAGTGTTTTTCCCCTTTGGGGGCACCTGTATTACAATTTTTATTGAATAAAGGACATAAACCGCATCGGTGGCACCGGAATAATTTTTTTTATACTATACTATACTATAGGACAGTGATGGCAAACCTATGGCATGAGTGCCAGGGAGAGCACGTAGAGCCCCTCTGCTGGCATGCAGTCTCGCCTCTGCACTGCAGCTTTGACATTGCTACAAGGAGAAGGGCCGGATGTGGACATTACTACAAGGAGAGGGCCGGATGCGGACATTACAACAAGGAGAAGGGCCGGATGCGGACATTACTACAAGGGGACAAGGATGGGGCACACTAAAATAGATTGGGGGCAGGATGGTGCATTACTGCAAGGTGACAAGTATGGGGGCATTACTACAAGAAGAGGGCCAGGATGGGGAAATTACTGCCAGGAGACGGTCAGGATGGAGTACATAACTCCAAGGAGAGGGTCAGGATGGAGCACATAACTACAAGGACAGGGTCAGGGTGGAGCACATAACTACAAGGAGAGGGTCAGGATGGAGCACATAACTACAAAGGAGAAGATCAGGATGGAGCACATAACTACAAAAGAGAGGATAAGGATGGAGCACATAACTACAAGGAGAGGGTCAGGATGGAGCACATAACTACAAGGAGAGGGTCAGGATGGAGCACATAACTACAAGGAGAGGGTCAGGATGGAGCACATAACTACAAGGAGAGGATCAGGATGGATCACATAATTACAAAGGAGAGGATCAGGATGGAGCACATAGCTACAAGGAGAGGATCAGGATGGAGCACATAACTACAAAGGAGAGGATCAGGATGGAGCACATAACTACAAAGGAGAGGATCAGGATGGAGCACATAACTACAAGGAGAGGGTCAGGATGGAGCACATAACTACAAGGAGAAGGTCAGGATGGAGCACATAACTACAAGGAGAGGATCAGGATGGAGCACATAGCTACAAGGAGAGGATCAGGATGGAGTACATAGCTACAATGTGAGGGTCAAGATGGAGACATTGCTGCAAGCTAGGGACCAGGATTTCAGTGTGGATTCTGCTTGCATTCTAAAATCTATCTCCTATCTATCCAATTCTGCATTTTTTTCCACACAGATCAATCCACCTGCTGTGTCTGGAAAGGGCAATGGGAGTGGCTCAGCTTCAATGTGCAGTAAGCCCACCTGCTTGATGACCACTGCTGAAGAGAAGAAAAGACTGCAAAGGTAAGTTTAAAATCAAATTGTTAAAATAATAGATTTGAATATCAGAGTGTCAGGACTGTAAGCGCTGTACAGGGAAGAGAATTGGCAGCTGCTGGCTCTCCCCCTGTGCAGCGCTTGTCACGACCACTACTGTAATTAAGGTTAAACTGCCCTGTAGCATTTCCCTATAAAGAATTAGGTTTTGGTTTGCAGTGTGGGCACTCGGTCTCGTAAAGGTTTATCATCACTGTCCTAGACCAATGAGCTAATTGCCCCAGAGCCAGCAATACCTCCGCTGACGTCTATGTATAAAGAACATGCAGTGCAACACAGATTTCTATTAAATATTCATAGGTTATAGTTATTGGATTCATTGATAATTGTACAATCATTCATAATTGTATAGCATTACGGAGCAATACCCCTCCAAAACAATACTTCTAGTTGTAAATACCTTTGCAATACCTCTACGGCACTTAAGATATTTGCAAAAATTCTATGTGAATCCATAACATTCCACAGTCCTGTGTACTGGTGGCTTAGTTACAGTGTGGGCCCATATATATATATATATATAGGGTCGAGATGGAGTCTGCCCACTGAGAAGTGGGGGGTGGACAAGGAGGATAGGGATATCAGCGTAGGACTCATCGGACCTGAAGTCACTTTGTCGCAGTCGATGAGCAAACAGACATTGGCCAATGTATGTACCAAGAACTTCAGAAATAAAAAAATAAGATTTTTGAGTTTTTTTGGAAAGTTTTTAAACTTTTCTCTCATATATATACAGCTTGTTAGCATTTGTACGTCATTGGTAGTAGCTGAGTGCTGCAGAGAACTTTTTCTAGTTACGGTATTTGTCCCAGCGTCCCTGCTAGCACCAGTTCACATTTAGTCTGTGAGTGCTGTGCAGTTTTTTTTTCTTTTTTTTTTCTTATATATATATATATATATATATATAGATAGATAGATAGATAGATAGATAGATAGATAGATAGATAGATAGATAGATAGAGATATATATATAGATATAGATATATATATATACTAGCTGGGTGCCCGATGCACATGCATCGGGATTCTAGAAGAGCGAGTCGCCTTAGAACTGCTCGCAATGGCCGCTGCGCGGCCAATGCTTCGGGCGTATCCACATGACCACGCTGACTCGCAGCGCGTGTGGACTCAGAAGGGGCAAAAAACCCATTCGTGATTATATAATAGATAATATCACAGTAGGTACAGAAAGTATTCAGACCCGTTTAAATTTTTCATTCTTTGCTTCTATGCAGCCTTTTGGTTAATTCAAAAAAGTTCATTTTTCCTCATTAGTGTACACTCTGCACCCCATCTTGACTGAAAAAAAACAAATGTAGACATTTTTACAAATTTATTAAAAAAGGAAAAATGAAATATCACATGCTCATAAGTATTCAGCCCCTTTGCTCAGTATTGAGTATTTGCATCTTTTTAGCTAGTACAGACATGAGTCTTCTTGGGAATGATGCAACATGTTTTTCACTCCTGGATTTGGGGATCCTCTGCCATTCTTCCTTGCAGATCCTCTCCTGTTCCGTCAGGTTGGATGGTGAATGTTGGTGGACAGCCATTTTCAGGTCTCTCCAGAGATGCTCAATTGGGTTTAGGTCAAGGCTGTGGCTGGTCTAGTCAAGAATGGTCACAGAGTTGTTCTGAAGCCGCTCCTTTGTTATTTTAGCTGGGGGCTTAGGGTCATTGTCTTGTTGGAAGGTGAACCTTTGGCCAAGTCTGACGTCCAGAGTACTCTGGAAGAGGTTTTCATCCAGGATATCGCTGTACTTGGCCGGATTCATGTTTCCTTCAATTACAACCAATCGTCCTGTCCCTGCAGCTGAAAAACGCCCCAATAGCATGATGCTGCCACCATGTTTCACTGTTGGATTTAGAAGAAAAAGGTTTGGAATTGTATTGGGCAGGTGATGAGCAGTGCCTGGTTTTCTCCACACATACCGCTTAGAATTATAACCAAAAGGTTCTATCTTCATGTCATCTGCCCAGAGACTGTTATTTCCCATAGTCTGGGAGTCCTTCATGTGTTTTCTTGCAAACTCTATGTGGGCTTTTATATGTCTTGCACTGAGGAGAGGCTGCCTTCGGGCCGCTCTGCCATAAAGACCCAACTGGTGGAGGGCTGCAGTGATAGATGACTTTGTGGAACTTTCTCTCATCTCCCTACTGGAGCTCAGCCAGAGTGATCTTGGGGTTCTTCTTTACCTCTCTCACCAAGGCTCTTCTCCCACGATTGCTCAGTTTGGCGGGACTCCCAGATCTAGGAAGACTTCTGGTAGTCCCAAACTTCTTCCATTTAAGGATTATGGAGGCCACTGTGTTCTTAGGAACCTTGAGTACTGCATAAATTCTTTTGTAACCTTGGCCAGATCTGTGCCTTGCCAAAATTCTGTCTCTGAGTTCCTTGAGCAGTTCCTTTGACCTCATAATTCTCATTTCGTCTGACATGCACTGTGAGCTGTGAGGTCTTATATAGACAGGTGTGTGCCTTTCCAAATTAAGTTCTATCAGTTTAATTAAACTCAGCTGGACTCCAATGAAGGATCACAAGGAAATGGACAGCATGTGACTTAAATAAGAGTGTCTGAGCAAAGGGTCTAAATACTTGTGACCATGTGATGTTTCAGTTTTTCTCTTTTAATAAATTTGCACAAATATCTACATTTCTGTTTTTTTTCCAGTCAAGATGGGATGCAGAGTGTACATTAATGAGAAAAAAATGAACTTTTTGAATTTACCAAATGGCTGCAATGAAACAAAGAGGGAATAATGTAAAAGGGTCTGAATACTTTCTATGCGCAGTGTATGTATGTGTGTGAGAATGATTTGAAGATGTAGTGGGACTTAACTGCAATTGGGAGGGGGAGCAGGTACAATAGAATTAAATGATGTAGCAGAGAGCCTTCAGCACCTTCTTCCACCACAAAGCCTATGCACTGTTTAACACTCAGTGCAAGAAGTACGATT
Organism: Allobates femoralis; assembly: GCA_033576535.1. Taxonomy (NCBI): domain Eukaryota; kingdom Metazoa; phylum Chordata; class Amphibia; order Anura; family Aromobatidae; genus Allobates; species Allobates femoralis. The sequence continues at coordinate 574,590,105 of JARQOC010000001.1, read as the reverse complement.
ATGACTCACCGTGGCCGGGTTCTGCAAGTCGCAGGCGTTTCTTCCCCTCCTGTCACGGAACCGCGCCTGCGGCCGTGGGGCCCGGTGTTACAGATCAATATTGTTGGCTGAACAGTTAAAGGGTTAATTGTTTCGTGACGCCACCTGTGAGTGTTCGGGTACCTTTACATGCCGCTACTGGCGGGTGGATACAACCAGCTACTTCACGTGCACGAGCACGCACAAACGGTTACAAACGGTAATCGCACCACCTTTACACGCCGCCACAAGGTGCGCTACAGTAGGTTACATCTATCTCTAGATACACCGCCGGGTGTCTCAAGTCACCTTCTGTAGCTCACCTTACCTCATTTACACACCGCTACAACAAGCTACTATGGGCGGACCTGGTGCAGCAGGGACAACACATAGGCGTGCCACAATTGTGGATTACGAGACGTCCGTACGCTGATAGGACAAAGCAATAACATCATGATTGGGCAGGCATCGCAGGAGGCTGTTTAATACATGACGCTCGAGCAATTGTGTAGTGTGACTGGTCAGCTCCTTGAATATGCCTCCCTATGCAGCGACTACCAATCGTAATGCAGGAGCTTCCTCCAATGATCGCTGATGGGGCGCGGTAACCCGGAGCCTGTGTCACGCCCCAGCTACATACCAGGTACATAGCATGGTGTAGAAACAACCCTTCTGTTCTTTCTTTACACGCCGATACAGGTCGCTACAATCGGCTGTGTAGCCACCTGTTTCAGGGCAGTGCTCAGAAACAGGTGCAGCTACTGCCGGGTGGCTACTACCGTCTTCACACGCCGCTACTACGGGGTACATTGCCGATGCAAGATACATTTCTCGCAAGTAGCTGGTTGTATCCACCCGCCAGTAGCGGCGTGTAAAGGTACCCTTCCGGTGATGTCCACCGGCGCTGCTTGGGCCTCCAGGGGATGGAATGCAGCAAGATGGAACGCTCCCCACAGGCTGAGCGGTGTCCCTGGAGCCAGGAGCTGCATAAGATGTTGTGGTGCAGCTGCGGTTACCTTCCCCTTGCGGAGATGGACAGTTCGTAAGAAAGTACGGACACTGTTAGTCTCTGTAACACGTAGTTTACTGTAACCAGCAGGCAGTACATGGCATACAGCGACGGGTAACAGACCGGTTGGACTTAGCAATGACCAGTGTTTCTCAGAGCTCCGCTGTGTTCCTCCATTCTAAACTAGTTGTGGTGCCTTGGTTGCCTTGAGGTGCCAGGTCGGGTACAAGGAGGCTGCTTCAATTGCCCTACCGGGGAATTCTGGCTGGATTTGTGGGGAGCCTAGGGTCCTTTGGTGGGTACTCCGCTGGCTAGACAACGCTGTGTGTGCAGCGGTGGTGGGGTGCTCCTGTAAAGCGGTCCCTCCACTCCTGGTTTGCATGGCAGTGATAAACGACTCCCAGCTTCGGAACCTGTAATCCGGTTGTAAATGGGCACAGGGATGTTTTGACCCGTATGCATTCGCCCAGAGTCCAGTTGTTGAGGCACCGGGGTAATGGCGCCTAACCGGAGGGGTGGCCAGGGGGTTGCACGGAACTGTGCAGGCCCCCTCTCCTAGGACGCAGAGCTTGTTCTTTTTGCTCCTTCTCTTCTCCTACGTTGCCAAGTTAGTTCTCCTTCTCTGCACTACCACTACACTCCACCCACCAGGACCTTACTGGCCCTCTATGCTGATGTGCATGTAGGGTATGGATTTCTGAGTTTTAACTGTGTCATTGCTTAGTCAGAGAATATTGCTGCCGCTGTTTTGGCTGCAATACTCTCCTGTGACGCACTCGTTGCGGGGCGCCACAATTACATCCCTAGTTTGTGACTTCTGGGGCACTATTTCTGTGATACATACCCCCTTTCCTGTCTTTCAAATTTTGGTAGTACATACACTCCTATGGCCTGCATATTATGGCTTCTTGCAAACTTGAACTTGTACAAAATGTAATACAGTGAAATATTTGGAGCTTCAGTGTTTTTCCAGAACTCTCCCCCCCCATTGCCCTTTATTGACATTTCCTGCACAATAATTTAAAATTCCTAAACATCCCCTTGTTCAGGTAACTCTCCACATCGTGCTCAGTATTAGCTTGTGCTACTGCCAATTTGAAAGCAATTGATCTCTTTGGCATTTACCTGAAGATACCAACGCTGCGGCTCCTGGGCAGCTGATTGCCTTGAAATTACATTGATGAATGTATTCATTAAAGAAATATGGGCAGCTATGTAACCCACCCGAACCATGACTGATCTGTCCACAAGAACTAAGTTATAGTTGGGACCTAGACTTCACCTAGATGAACATTACAGGTAGGTTGTTCTAGCAGGACTTTTTTGTGTATCAGTGTAATCATATTCATCTTTACTGTCCCGATGTGAGGATGGCCCGCGGTGCAGTAGTCGTGGATGAGGGACTCAGTCCTCCTTAGACAACGGAGGCCTTGGGCACCACAGTCAGCCCTGAAGAGCAAGAGGGAAGGAGTTGGTCACGGTGATCCTGGATGGATGTGTGGTCTTAATGTGTTCAAGCGGTATTTGTAGTTAGGCCACTGTGTAGGCCAGGTTTCTTCCTCTGCAGATTCCCAGACACGGATATTAATTTATTTCTGAACAGTCTTACTTAAAATGTTGCACAAAACCGTGAACACACTGGTACTGTCTGCACACAACCCATGAACAAGTTCTTTACAGCTGGTTTAGCTTTTAGGCACAGTTTTATTTTAGGATGCTCCATCATTCTTGGTACTACAGCAGTGGTTCGTCCATCCTCCTCCTTACTACTTGGCACCACAGTCCCACACATTAAAGTCATGTAGTCCTCCCTGGCCAGGGTCTCATCCCACCCACAGGGACCCCTGCTCTATAACGGTGCAGACTGTCATCAGACTCACCTCTTCGAATGTTGGTTCTCGTACTGACCTGTTCAGATTCTAATATATAAAGCGGAGTGTGTTTATGTATGTGTGTGAACCCAAGACCCTGAAGGAAGTACGTCAATTCCTGGGATTGGTGGGCAACTATAGGAGGTTCATAAAGGAATACACCAAGAAGGCTGCTCCCCTGCAGGACCTCCTAGTAGGCCAATTCACGAAGGGCAAGTCTAAGGATTCTCCGTGGAGGTGGGGCAAGGAACAAGAGGAATCGTTCCGAGTGATGAAAGAAGCCCTGATAGGAGAAGAAATCCTTGGTTACCCGGACTACAACCTGCCATTCCTGCTGTACACAGACGTCAGCAATGTGAGACTTGGAGCCGTCCTTTAACAGAGGCAAGAAGGCAAAGAAAGGGTGATCGCCTATGCCAGTAGGAAGCTGCGCCCCACACAGAGGAACATACGTATTAAGCCCCGCCCACTCCACACAGCCACGCCCACACCACATAGCCACACCCACTCCACAAAGCTGAGTGCATATGTATCAAGCCCCCCCCAGTCTGAATAGCCCCGCTCACTCTGAAGAGCCCCGCCCATTCCACATTGCCACGCATACTCATAGCCATGCCCACTCCCCATAGCCACACCCACTTCATATCCTGCGTCTCCATATATCCCCGCCTCCTCCACATAGCCCCGCCCAGGACTATGTGGAATTGTGGAGCTATGAAGAGGTGAGGCTATATGTGGGGGCAGCACTATGAAAGGGGCAGGGCTACCAGGAGGGCTGGGGCTATGTGTAGGGCCTAATCTATGAAGGGACAGGGGTACTGGGAGGGGGTGGGTTATGATACATACACACATATATACATTACTTATATAGGCAATATTGCCATATATGGGCGATATTACCATATATGAGCATTATGACCATATATGGGCATTACACCCAGTCAATGCTGGGCTCTATAGTTAGCACTTACCATTTTTTCTTGTTGATTGGAAAATTCTTGCTGGGAAGTTAGGTTTCGTTTCACCCAATTCACAGTACAATTAAAGATATTCCAGCCTATAAATACAAAATCCAGCGGTCATCTACTGTACTTATTACATTCAGCAAAGGAAGCGCAACTAAAGGTCCACATGAATGGCGCAAATCTGCGATTAGCACAACTGAAATGAAAAGTATACATGGACCATTGTAAAGAATGATGAAGCAGCAGCACCATGGCACATTCAAGTAGCTTATGGGCAGATGTGGCAAGAGTTGGAATCTGATATTCATGGCCAAGAAGGCCAGAAAACCTCATATCTTTTCATATCTTTTTGTCCAGTCATCGCTCTCAGAAATATATAAGATAGAAATCAATCTAGAAATCTTTCTATTTGCTAATTTGTATTTCAAATCTCTATCTATATATCTATCTATCTATCTATCTATCTATCTATCTATCTATCTATCTATCTATCTCAATGAATTAGAATATCATCAAAAATCAATGTAAAATTGCTATGTTTCAGGTCCTTTATATTTGAATACCTTTGATGTCTTGTGGAATACAGCAGCACAGTTTTTAACCCTTCATCCATAACCCTTAATTCTCTGAGATAATGACCTTTGGGTTTTCATTGACTGTAAGCCATAATCATCAACATTTACAGAAATAAATGTGGTGTCCCACCGGTCGGGACGCCATGAGGGGTACTGGACTCAAGCCAGTGTGTGGTCCTCCAGTAGCCAGAAGGTGAGTGATGGTAAGGTTGAGTCCTCAACACCACTCAACACACACTTAGGACCCAGGCAACCCTGGGCACAAAACCCCGGGGGAAGGGCCCAGTGGAACAACACAGTAGTTAGTTTCAGTTTAAGGACCGTACAGGAGTGAAGCACACGTGACCAGTGCAAGACAAAGAACAGCAAAACTGCAGGGGACTTGAGCTGCGCTATGCTCGTCCTGAAAGCCTAAAAACCCTAGTGGCATTGGCAGAGCTGAGTTGGCCCACGCGTCAGAATCCACGTCTGATACCACCAAACGGAGGAGTTGTGGTCAGAAACGGACTGGACCTGAAGGCGGCATGGGAGTCTACCATGAACCGCTGAACCGGAGGTTATGAGCTTCATAGGAGCTGTAGCTCACACACCTGGCGTATACCCCAACATAGCAGCTGGACAAGAGGACAAGGTACTAGTCACCTACTCATACCTGTGGCTGCAGGATCAGGGCTCTGCTTGCAGAGTCGCTTACAACAGTGCTTAGAGAGACAGGACCAGTGAGAGGCTAAAGAACAGGCACACCCCCGAGGATCTCATACCTGCCATCCCCGCTCTACTAAAGACTGCACAGGCCGGAGCTTATCCAAGAGTGTGTAACATCGTTGACCTGTTGTACTTGGAGCTTGCTGTGAGTAAACCCAGGTACAGATTTGCAGAACAGTGTGAGACTGTGTTATTCCTGCGGTGACAGCCTGTGAAGGCCACTGAACGAGGCCTAAGGTAATCCCTGCCTGCCAGAGACTATTAATCACTACACCCAGTGGCGCACCCAGAAATGTCCCAAGGTAGGGGTCCAAGAAACACACACTGGCCCTGAAAGGGGGGTGTAACCCCCCCAGCGGGGTTCCGAGGGGCAAAGCCCCCGGTGGGGGAGTTTGGGGGAGTGAAGCCCCCCTAAAAGCAGCCTCTTTTGTGGGCCCTTGGGTGCTGTGTAATTGTTCCTGTCTCCTGACATAGGGGCCCAGCTCCTTGTGTACTGCACCACTTCTCAGGGCCGTCCAAAGGGGGGGGTCCAGACACGTAGGTCCCCCCCTTGGGTGCGCCTATGACTACACCTGCTCCGCCCGTGGGGAGCCACTACATCCCAGCTGCCTGTCCATCATCCCCAGAGGTTCTGCAGCAGTGGTAGTTACCTATAGCCACAAACCACGGGTGGCGTCACGAATAACTCCCTTTCAAACCACCCCTTTCCCTATACAAGCCATGAACTCAATTTACAACTGAACCCAGGGTCACGGAAGCCAGGTCTCGACCTCTGTGACATCCCAGAAGTGTTAAACAGCCCGGTTCCAAGTATTCCACGGCCCTGGGGTGCAAAATAACACTTGAAATAGATCACTCTTTAATAACTCTATATAATATATACATTTCACTTTTTGTATTGAATTACTGAAATAAATTAACTTTTTGATGATATTCTAATTCATTGTGATGCACTAGTATCTATCAGCTATCTAGCTATTTATCTCTGTCATATGTTTAATTTCAATACTTTACGCTGTACTCACACATTGCATCTTTGCTGCGGACATTGTTACAGAAATCTCTGCAAAACAGCTGGCACACTGGAATAAACGACTTCCAGCATGTGGCACATCACAAGGGTAACAACAGGTATGGTAAGGAGAGGAAGGTCCTAACGGTAGGGAGAGGGGGGTGTATCACCTGTTGACATTCACCTGTGTCTGTACGTAGAGCTCCCTTACATCCCTATATGGTTCCTTCCCCCCATTGCTGTCATGTGCCTAGTGTCTGTGCTGAACTTTCACTCACATTGAGTAGTGCAAAGGCTGGTGAGTGCACTAGACTTCACCACTATGGTAATAAGATAGGAGAAGGAAGACAAGCGGGACAGAAACAAAAAAAGGATATACACCAACAACTGCACCCAAACACCAGGGCTGCAAGATGCTCAGCTCGAACAACTTCAAGAGACTTCCTCCCTCCATGGTAGTCAATTCAGAATGAACATATTCTATCACTGGAATGAGGTGATGGAACATGTGACTATTTACAGGGAAGGGGAGTGGTCACAAACTGTGTACACCTGAAATAGAACTAACCAGAAATTGTAATCAAGGAAAGAGTCATTAATCCCTGCTGCACCAAAAGAAAGCAAATACATTTAAAACACAGAGTCTCACAAGTCAATTTGAGGCTTAGATCCCAAACCTGTCACACGTCTCCCAAGGATGAGAGACCCTCGTGACCTTGGCTCCATTCATCCCTGAAGGTACCGTCACACAGGGACATATCGCCGGCGATGTTGCCGGGGATCGCGGGAGCGCGCATCCCTGACAACATCGTCGGTGAGATGTCACACTGAGCAACATACCGGCGATGTCGCCGGCTAGTTGCCGCGGCTATCGCTCGCTGGGTTGCCCAGCAACCCAGCAAGCGATCACTCGCAATGTTGGATATAGGCGGAATCGCCCGCAACATTGCAGGTTGCCGCGTTACACAGGGCGATCAGGCAGGATCGCCTGAGCAACATTGTTGGGAAACCTGGCGATGTGACTCAGGCGATTCATCGCCTGATTATCGCCCTGTCACACGAGGCAACTCGCCGGCGATGTCGCCGCAACCTGGCCACGCCCCTCAGTTGCCGGCAACATGTCCCTGTGTGACGGGCCCTTAATGGGGCTGTTTTGGATAAATAGAACAGTTGAAGAACTTTCAGTACCAACATTTATAGCAAATATTTAACATATCAACATACCCTTAGTGATTTGTCTCCTTTTTATTCTTATAACTGAAACTTAAGCCAACATACTAAGTGTAAAACTAATTAGAAAGCTCTAAATAATGTCCATTCTTACCTGGTGGATTCCCTGAATTACCTAGAAAAAAGAAAAACATGTCACCTTTAATCTTAATATCTGAATATAATCCTACTAGCTCGGTGCCCGATGCTCTGACTCGCAATGGCCGCTTCGCGGCCAATGCTTCGCGCTGCTAAGGCGACTCGCCATGCCCGCTGCGCGGGCATAGCGAGTCGCCTTAGAACTGCTCGCAATGGCCGCTGCGCAGCCAATGCTTCGGGCGTATCCACATGACGACATTGACTCGCAGCGTGAGGGGACTCAAAAGGGGCAAAAATCCCATTCGTGATTATATAATAGATAATATGAATTCAAAATAAGGCCGGCTTCACACCACTGTTTTTACCTGTCAGGTTCGGTCCAGTGTTTTGCAGGATGCACCAGGCACAACCTGACAGCAGTGGATGAGCACAAACTGAGGGCACATATGCCCTCCCATCCTGTTTTTTACGGAATTCGTTTGTGCGCGTCTCTGGTGCTGTCCAATGCTGACATTTCAGCACAGCATGTGCAGGAGACCTGCTTGCAGTGCTAAATTTTCAGCCGTGGAGTTCTCCATGGTGCTGAACTTCAGCGCCAGCTCTGAAATGCAGCCACACTCATTTAGCACCATGTACAGAGCTGCATTTCAGTACCAGGCATCCGGGAACCTGTCCGATTTTTTGATGGCTCCGGCATGATCCCATGTTATGGGCGCCAGATTGTCCTGGATCCGGGAGGATCCGGTTTTGTTCGTTTTTTGCACCCAGCACAAAAATTTATGCAGATTCTGATTTTGTGTTTGCGGCAAAAAATGATCACAACCGGATCCTCCCGGAAAAGCACAAAACCGGAGGCCAACTAGCAGCTATCCAGCACCATAGGGGTACATGGGGGCAAAACCTGATCAGGTTCGGTCCGGTTCACATCAGAGCAAACCTGACAGGTAAAAACTGTGGTGAGAAGCTGGCCTAACTATGAACCAGTGTGGTGCATAGTTGTACTAGACATGGGTCTCCACAGGTGGGAGCTTGTCATTGAGGAATTACATATGTTTATATAGTATTTGTTGTTGTTTAGAACCGTTCCAGGAATAGGGAAGAAAACTGATCTCAGTGATTTTGGCTGGCCATACATTAGAGATCTGTGTGCCACATTTTTGTTTTCTTCCAAATGAATGAATGCAGGGCTTGAATGTGTTTTCAATGAAGGAATAATAAACTATGAGCAGAAAGCTCTGCTGGTGGCTATTTTCCTGAGAACAAATGTAGTGGACATGTCGAAATCTAACTGCCTGATCCTTACCTTTCTCAACATCTGCCGGTACCTCCATCCACATAAGGCTGCTTTCACATCTGCGTTATTTGCAATTACGGGAGAATAGACAAACCTGAAGTTTTGATCTTCATGATTGCCCGATCTGCCGTTTTGCAAATCCGGCTGAATTGCGCCTTTTTTGCAAAAATCAGATGTGGCACCATGGAGGCAAACATGCGCCAAGGTTGTGCTTTCCCTAATGTATTGTAAAGGGACCTCCGGACATGTGTGGAGACTCACTTTTCCCCGTGATCCTGCACTTCTGACACTTCCGGCATCGGACAAAAAAAACGCTGCTACCAGCGGTATTCATCTGGTGCCGGAAGTGCCACATAACTGTCAAAAATGCAAGCCTCCACAAATGTCCGGAGGTCCCTTTACAATGCATTAGCACAAGCACAAAATTGGCGCAAGTGTGCCGCATTGCATTTTTGCAAAAATGACAGATTTCTACCAGTTTTGCAAAAACACTGATGTGAAAGCACTCTTAGGCCAGGGTCACACTTAGCATGAGTTTTTTTGGTGCCTTAAAAAAAAAGCATGCGTTTCTGCATGCTTTCTTCATTTCTGCATGCGTTTTTTTAGGTGCCTTAAGGCACCCATGAGTTTTTCCATGCGTTTTTGAATCAGCACCCAAAAAGGTTCACAAACTTTTTTTTGGTGCTGTTTTAAAAACTCATGCTTTTTTTTTTAACATGGGCCCCTATGGAAAACGCATGCGTTTTTGGATGGTACTAAATGGTACTAATGTACCATGCGTTTTTGCATGCGTTTTTGATGGCAGCTACTCACATAAGTGCAAAAATGCATGGCACTTTAGGTGTGCGTTTTTGCTATTAGGGCATGCGTTTTTGCTATTAGGGCATGCGTTTTTTACATGGGGCCTATGGGTGCGTTTTTACATGTATTTTTAAAAACGCAGGTCTCCAGAAAAGCATGAAAAAACTGCAAGTGTGACCCTAGACTTAGATGGTTGGCCTTTGTGTCATCGGCAGGTTCAGCTCATATCCATCTAATGTGTATGATCAGCTTTTCAATGTGAAATGATTGAGGTAGGTTATCTCGGAAGCTGCAGATCTCTTGAGATTTTCACATATGTCAGCATTTTTCCGTAGAGAATGGTGTAGACATGCCAAGAAATCTAAAATCAACTTGCACTTTAAAGGGAATCTGTCAGCAGGATTTCACCCCTTAAACTATTCCCATGCACATGTAGCTCCGTCAAAGCCATGTCCAGCAATACCTTTATATGGCCAGTATATGCAAATGAAGCTAGATATAGAGCTGGAGTGATGGAGGCTTCAAATCTACAAATAACTCTTCAGCCTCATTTGCATATCAAGTCAAATGCTGATTTCTCCACGATATGGTCTGGCCATGTTAATTTATTGCTGGACTTGTCTTTGAAAGAGCTACATGCACATATAAATTGTTTGGGGTTGAAATCAAATCCTACTGACAGACTCCCTTTAAACTGTTGAAATCTGACACGCTAATTTTCATACCTTAGAATTAGCCGTCACTAAGAGCTCCGATAAAAATACTGCCAACATTATCATTTGCAAACATTATGGTGGAGTTTGAGCTCTGTTATATGCAGATACATCCCCCAAATCAAGGATGTGGAGTCAGTAAGCCAAACATCCGACTCCCACTCCTGAGGCTAGGGTCACACACTTGTGCCATGCATCCGCTAAAAGGATGCTTTTTTAATGTGCAAATGTGTAAAAATGGATTAGTTAATGCACCCATAGGCAAAAAAGGCATTGCCAAATTGCAATGTGTTTGGCGCTATGCGTTTTTTGTAGCGCACATCATAATGTGGTTTGCAGCATTTTTCAGGTTGTCTGATGTTCCTTACATTACTGTTTACTTCCAGAACTTTATGTTACTTGGTTCACAAATCCTGGGACCTCCAGGAAGCCTGATCTTTGTTGTCCAGACAGTCAAAGGAGTTGCAGTTGAGTTTCCAGGAGGAGGCAGCCTGGTCCTTCTAGTCCATAACTGCATAATGTTGTCACTTTTGGTGTTTTTATTCCTATCCTTGACAATGTTTTGGAGATGTGGATGCAGCTTAGTGAAGAGACAGCATGGACCAGCATTGCTGACAAATTCATTATAATTTATTCCAAAATAGTTGCACAAGTTACAACAGAAATGTACATTTCTGCCGGTGAAGCATGGGATATGAAAAGTGCGGCAAATATCATTATTTTATCATCTTACACCGGTGAACCCTTCATCAAGATTGGCATACAAAACTCCAGTGTTGTTGAATCAGGGACAGAGATGGTGCATGCGTAACGAGGAGGTCAAAACCAAATTAAATGGCAGGTGCTTAGTCTGCTTTATGGGGGGAAGTCACTATGGGGGACTTCTATTAAAGCAGAACAGCAACTTCAAGTGCGGGAATAATTCACACTGCGATAAAGGCAATGTGTCCGAGAAATCTCTTGCTCTATGGCACTTTATACAAGATCGCCACGGTATAAATTAAAAACAGTGATGACAGCAAGCACAAGCCACGTACTGCGGGAGCGATCTGTCTGTGACTGATATGTTGGAACAATTTAGCAATATTTAATGAGCCTCACATAGTAATCCCAGCCCCGAGCTCCGGATATGTTACCTGTCGCTCTGCTTGTTACATTTACCTAAATGTGAAGATTAAATGACAAGTTGGAACTCGATTAGCTACAAGATCATTAATTATATGTATCTAACTCCTGCAACAAAATAATATCCTGCAAAGATGTAAAGCTGAAGAAAAGAAGCACTAACAGCCCGGGAGCTGAAGGATAATGGCTGTTGATGGAGGATGATGGCTGTTGATAGAGGATGATAGCTGTTGATGAAGGATGATGGCTGGTGATGGGTGGGGATAGAGGATGTTGGGTGGGGATTGAAGGTTGATCAGTGGAGAAGTAGGGTGGTGTTGGAAAGTGATGGGTGGTGATGGAGAGTGAATGGTGGCAATAGAGGATGGTGGGTGGGTGGTGATAGGGGTGATACACAGTGGTTGGGTGAGTGATGGAGAGTGATAGGTGGTGATGGAAGATGATGGATCGTGTGGAGGATGAAGTAAAATGGTAGATGGTAATAAGAGTGATGGGTGCTTATAAGGAGGATGGTGGGTGTTGATGGAGTGGAATGGTTGATGGGTCATGGTGGAGGGTAATGGAGAGTGATGGGCTGATTTCCAATTTATTAGTGGGTTTATTATTCTCCAATGGAGAAAAATTATTCACGTCGAAGCTTAATTTTTGGCTACAAGTTAACTGGAGAAATTGATGTGCATGTAGAGATGGCTCAAGGCATATGAAATAGAGGGGATAGGAGTGTCCAAAGGCACCATAATCAGGAGGACAGGAGGTACAATTTACTAACCACAGGTAATTGGCTTTGGTAGAAATTCTGGACATGGTTAATGTAGAAAGCAATAATCTATGATGGTGTCCATAGATTCTCAGGATACATACCTTGTAACCTTTTAAATTTGTCTTAGGGAAGATAGCAGAGCTCGACATATAGTAATTTGATTGGCATAATCACCTCTGTCCTTTCCAGACACACCCTAAGGACCATTTTTACCCCTGGTCTCCATGTGAAGGTGAAACTTAATATTTCTGCCCCTTGGGGCATTGGTCATAATATGTTTACTACTTTGTAGCCTTATAGTGCCATTTATAAGTATTTATTAAACCCTCACTGTAACTTACCACATTGTGAGTCTTCAACACCTTTGTAGAGACACGAGCATCTATATGAGCCGAGGCTATTGATACATTCAAATTTGGCATTTGGACACGCGTACAAACTCTGGCACTCATTAATATCTAGAATTAAGAGTAACACAAACATACAAGAAAGTTAAAAACTGTATATAAATATGGTTGTTATTACAATCCCTATTAGATATACCGGTATGTAATATGAAGTTATACGGTATGTATATATATTGTTCTACCTTGAGAGTCTAAATTCCTTATTTAGTTTGTATAGAATACTTTAGCTCCCTCTAGTGGCTGAACTTTTTTTATCAACACTAGCTTTTGCATTTCATGCTTGTTTGCCTCCCCGTTTGTGATGCCTTGAGCGTAGAAAGCCTCTATTTTCTCATACTCACATACAGAGGACATTCACTGTTTCATCCCGCTAATGATAGCATTGCTGGTAAGGAAATGTATGTTGTTTGCAGCCAACAGATGCTATAATTGTTACCCTTGTCTAGTCTGTTGAATTCTAGGTTAGAATCAAGCTTTGTAGATGTTGTATGCTTATTGTATAGCTATTTTGTGTTGTGAATTCTTCTGCTGTATTATACATGCACTAATTATACATATCCCAATTGTTCCAAGTTTTACTGAATTGTATTTACTATGTTCAATAAAGTACACAGACTTGCAGCAACAGTCTTCTTATTGGATTCAGACAGATAGAGGTTTAGCTGCCTGTCAAACTTCACATGCCCATGACCCATGTAGCGAACACAGAACATATATCATAAGTAATATATGAAGTAATAGCCACAAGTTATTGGGACAGAGCTGTTTCACCCAGACAAGATTTGCCCCTGGCCTTGCTAGAAATGTTCACATGGGTTTTCTCCTTACATTTAATAAGCATCACCATCCACGATTTCAGCTCATGGTAATTCATGAAGCTATAAAGACTTCAGTGCTGGATGTGGAAAGGCTCAGGAAGTGCTCTGCCACACCCAGAGCACTTAACATCATATTTGTATATGAACTAATATGCTAATTTATGCAGCAACACACAGAAGATATAAAGGTATTGATGATTTGACTTTCAAGGAGCAAAATCTGCATTTTTGGGAAGTTAATTTTACTGACAAATTATCTTTAACCAAATTGCTTATGTTGAACTGGACACCGGATATAATATAAATAATAATATTAAATCTTTATTTAGATAGCGTCAACATATTCCGCAGCGCTTTACAATACAGTGGTTCTTAAACGAAAAATATATAATATAATAATTACAGTAGAGAAAGAATACAGTATAATAATTGGATACAATACAATAAGCATAGAATAAATAAAACAAAAATAAAGGTGACCCTGCTCAAAAGAGCTTACAATCTGCAACGGGATAGGGGTTACACAAAGTACAAAGGCTTATTCCACGGATGGTCCAGGCATCTTGAGGAAATGGGGATAGGAATAAAGTTACATGAATGGTCACCAGACAATCTGTGTAGAGCTTTCGGGTTTGGTGGAGTTTGAAGAAGAGTTATGTCCAGAGAGATAGTGAATGGGCTATGTATAGTACAAGGGATTTGAGTATGAGATGGTGGTCAATAGTGATGGGCGAATCCTAAATTACTCGGAATCGCTTGACTCTAGCAAGTCCGAGCCCGGGACTCGCTACTCGTAGCGAGTCTAGCGAGTCCAATGTTAATGAATGGGGAAGCGATTAATAGCGAGTAGTGTGCGATTTACAAATCACAGATGTATCTCGGAAGCTTCAGCCTGAAGCAATCCTAGTTTTGTCAGAGATTCTGACAAAACTAGGATTGCCATTGATTTGCATTGGACTCGTTTACTGTGCAAGTAATCACTGGGAAACTTGCGCAGATAAGAGTCCGGCTGTCTCCTCTGTGCTGGCTGCCGCAGCTCCAGGGTCCTAGAGCCCGCCTGCTGCCTGATGTAGCAGAGCTGAGATTGTTCTCAGTCTGCTCATTCCCTGTGCATAGACATCTATATCTATGCACAGGGGATGTAGCAGAGAGGACATCGCGTTTTGGACTGCGTCGGACGGAAGAGGATTTTTTTAATTAAAGATGGAGTCCCTAATGGCTTTTTTTTTATTTCTAATAAAAAATTTTCTCTGTGTTGTGCTTTTTTTAAAACAATTTAATAGAAATTCATGGCGGTCATGTCTAATATTGGCGTGACCGCCATAAATTTCGGGCTTAGGGACAGCTGATAATACAAAGCTGGCCCTAACCTCTTTATTACCCAGCGTGCCACCGCCACCAGGGCCGCTGGAAGAGCGGGGTTCAGCGCCAGAGGATGGCGCTTCAATGAACGTGCCATCTTCTGGGGCGGCTGCGGGCTGCAATTTGCAGCGGGGGGTGCCCAGAAAGCTTGGGCATCCCTGCGCTGCGGATTCCAGCCCCCAGCTGCTTAGCTGTACCTGGCTAGACATAGAAATTGCGCGGAGCCCCACGCATTTTCTTTTTATTATTTCATGAAATTCATGAAATAATAAAAAAAGGGCTCCCCTATATTCTTGTGTCTGGCCAGGTACAAATAGTCACCTGGGGGTTGGGGGCAGCCCGTCGCTGCCTGCTGGATCCGGCTGGTTCCAGAAATACGGCGAAGACCAGGTAATTTTTTTTCTGAAAAATCAATAAAACAATCCTAAAAAAGGGACTGCATCTTTATTAACCCCTCGCCCATGGTCCAGGGGTTAATAAAGATGCAGTCCCTTTTATTTACATTGTTTTATGGATTTGTCAGAAAAAAATTTCACGTGGGCTTCGCCGTATTTCTGGAACCAGCCGGATCCAGCAGGCAGCGACAGGCTGCCCCCAACCCCCAGGTGCCTATTTGTACCTGGCCGGACACAAGAATATAGGGGAGCCCTTTTTTTTAATTATTTCATGAATTTCATGAAATAATAAAAAAAAAATGTGTGGGGCTCCGCGCAATTTCTATGTCTACCCAGGTACAGCTAAGCAGCTGGGGGTTGGAATCCGCAGCGCAGGGATGCCCAAGCTTTCTGGGCACCCCCCGCTGCAAATTGCAGCCCGCAGCCGCCACCGAAGATGGCGCGTTCATTGAAGCGCCATCCTCTGGCGCTGAACCCCGCTCTTCCAGCGGCCCTGGTGGCGGTGGCACGCTGGGTAATAAAGGGGTTAATACCAGCTTTGTTATACAAGCAGGTATTAAGCCCGAGATTCTTAATGTCAGGCCACGTTTGACCCAGCCACTAAGAATCTCCAATAAAGGGTTAAAAAAACACAACACAGAGAAAATTTTTTATTAGAAATAAAAAAAAAAAAGCCATTAGGGACTCCATCTTTAATTAAAAAAATCCTCTTCCGTCCGACGTAGTCCAAAACGCGATGTCCTCTCTGCTACATCCCCTGTGCATAGATATAGATGTCTATGCACAGGGAATGAGCAGACTGAGAACAATCTCAGCTCTGCTACATCATCTCTGTGAGCAGGCAGGCTCTAGGACCCTGGAGCTGCGGCAGCCTGCACAGAGAAGACAGCTGGACTCGGCTCGTAAAGTAACAGCAGTTACTTTGCGAGTTTCCCTGCAATTACTTGCACAGTAATCAGACCAATGCTAGTCAATGGCAATCCTAGTTTTGTCAGAGTCTCTGACAAAACTAGGATCGATATTGATTTGCATTGGACTCGTTTACTGTGCGAGTAATCACTGGGAAACTCGCAGAGTACCGAGTCCTGCGAGTCCCTTACTACTCGCCGAGTAACGAGTCCTAGCGAGTAGATTTGCCCATCCCTAGTGGTCAACATTGTCAAAAGCTGCAGAGAGGTCAAGAAGAATAAGCAGAGAGTGGTCACCATTACGTTTTGCCATCAGAAGGTCATTGGTCACTTTGATAAGGGCAGTTTCTGTCAAGTGAAGGGGCGGAAACCAGACTGTAATGGATCTAGAAGAGAGTGAGTGGATAAGTAACGGGTGAGGCGGGTGTAGACCAGGCGCTCCAAGAGTGTAGAGATGAAGGGGAAATTAGAGACTGGTCTGTAGTTATTTGTGCAGGATGGGTCAAGAGAATTTTTCTTTAATAATGGAGTAATTATAGAGTGTTTGAAGGAGGAGAGGAAGATGCCAGAAGAGTGGGAGAGGTTGAAGATGTTGGTTAGGTGAGAAGTGACGACCGGAGAGATAGACACTGGAGTAGGTGTGAGGGAATGGGGTCAGTGATGCATGTAGTGAGACGAGAGGAAGAGAGAAGCCTGGCGACTTCTTCTTCTGTAACTGGGTCATATGTGGAGTATGAGCCAGAGGAGATGTGGGAAAGAATGGGAGTAACAGCGCTTGGAGGCCGAGAGCTGATTTCCTGGCAGAAGTTGTCTATTGTCTTTTTTCTCCATAAAGTAAGTGGCCAGATTATCAGCATAGAGGTCAGTGATAGGGGCCTGCACTTTAGGACTGAGGAGAGAGTGAAAGGTGTCAAAGAGTTTTTTTTTGGATTGTTGGGTGGTGAAGTAGATTTGTTTAGCAAGGTGAAGGGCAACGTTGACTTTTTGTTTAAATTTTGACAAATTTTCTAAGATATTAGCAATCAAAGTATTTGGTACCTAATTAATTACCATTTTCAGACAGTTTTCACTCATTGAGGGCATGTATTTCTCCCTTTATGATGCTGTCCAATCATAATAAGGTGGGAACACTCAAAAGATAGAAGAACATGCCCACACCATAGCTTTAAAGCTGGAGTCACCTGTTTTGATCCCTTCTATTAGCCTTTGGTCTTAAAGGAATCTGTCAGCAGGATATTGCTACCTCATCTGAGAGCAGCGTGATGTAACCATAGAAACTCTGAATCCAACAACGTTTAACTTAGATTACTGGCTGCAGCCAATCTGACACAATCAAAGCATTTAGATTTAGGCATGCACCAGAGCTGGGAGAGCTGCCCCGCCCACACCAGGCTCTCTATAGAGATTTTCAATTGACAGTGAGGTGTTAATCACAGTCAGACTGCCCTGCTTGTGTCAATGTAGTCCTTGTAATGGTAATCACCAGGTGATAAAGCCTTTTAGTTTACCTAAACAATAGCACACAGAATGATAAGAGAGGCACAACTTAATTTTTGTTTTTTAACCCCTGCAGCATGCTGTCCTGAACTTACATAGCAAAAATCTGCTGACAGATTCCCTTTAACTACTTTTGATCTTTTGAGTCTCCCCAATGCAAGCATGATTGCTTGAGTGGAAATCCCTCATGTAATGACCAGAATAGTGGTGTAAATATGGCGATACTATTTTGTTCTGGTTTTCACATTTGTGCCTCACAAATATTGTGTATGCGGTTGATCATGTTACCTACCTGAGCAATTTTTGCCATCTCCAGTAAATCCTAGCTTGCAATGGCATGTGTATGAATTACCGGATCTCATGCAGTCAGCATTTTCATGACAAGGGAAAGGATAAGGAGGCAAACAAAGATCTGCAGGCAACAAAAGGCCGGTCAATACTTGTAAATGCATGCACTCTATGAGCAATAATGGATGGTTATGGATACAGCTAATCTATGCATCATATATATACTGTATATACCCATAAAAACGTACCATACAGAAAGCACTTCTGTCCATCTATACCGTTGGCGACGGTTCCGGCTGGACACACACTACACACATATTGGGAACCTGTGTTTTGATTTAGACAAGTCACATCAGGGAAGCACGGTTGTCCTTGACAAGGTTTAGACAGATTCAAGCAAAATGGTCCCGAGAAGCCATCTGGACATATGCAGCCGACGACCTAAGCAGAGAATATTTTACATTTTTGTTTGCAAATTAATTATGTACAAACAGTGAAAGTATATTTGCATTCAGCTGGGATTTTATTATATATTTAACACAAATTTTTTTTCACCATTTATAGAACAATGACTAGTTTGGGGTTTCCTATATCCCCTATTAAATTCCAGTAGTAGAAATCAATCCAATCGCCAGGGAAGAAGGGTCACATCAGACGCTATGGTTACATAGATCATTACAAATTGTGGCAGGATATTGGAAAAATGCAGATCTAATAGGCCCAGGAAAGGCGCGAGGACTGTACCCTGCGCAGCTGACACAATGTCATAGACAGAAGACAGGCTGCCGTCTACTGTAAGTTCAAGAAGGGATAAGACAATGGCATTTTACTTATAAGTATTTATGTGAAACTTAGTTATTTTTTTCACGTCCATCTAGTCATCTAGAGGTGCAGAGCCATTGTGTGTGTGGCAGTAATTGGAAGATACCTCCACGGGCCTGATGAATGCTCTCTACACCGACTGTCCTACGTCTAGGTATTTTATAGATGGCTATTTGAGATGACACTGACCTATGATTATCACTTCAATGAATACTTCCAGTTTAATAAGAATATATTTTCACATACTCCATTCAATATTATAACCAGTAGTAAGTTGTTGTTTAGGCTATAATGTATACTGCGTCTATCAGGCCACAATATGTATTTTATATGGTGGCATTTTTCCTGTATACCATATGACCAGCTCTTGTCGAGGCCCGTGGGGTACTTGGGTATTAGACTCAAAGGGGTTCACGGGGATGTCACGGGTGGTGGTGCCTGAGCCCGTGGCCTTGGTGACACTTCAAAGAGGGGTTATGTACAGGGGATAAGAGTTTGTTGTCTCGTGACGCCACCTGTAGTACCTGGTGATGGAGGGCGATGGTATTGCGGCAAGGATGGCAAAGCCCCCTACAGGTGGAGCTGGGCCTCCGGGGCAGTGTATAGTAAAGGGGCAGCTTGGAGTGGGACTTGAGGCCAGCGTAAGAAGCAGTGGGGCAGTCTATATGGAGGCTGGGGACGGAGAGGAATTATGCTCACACGCTGAAGAAAGTCTCTTTTACCTTTTTACTGGTGGTATTGACAGGTAAAGATGTCCAGAGCACTTTCGGGTGACCAGGTGCACAGTGAGTCTCCACAGCAAGTGGGTATAAGGCCTCTTCAGGTTTCCTGCTGTTGCTGAAGCCCTGTCTGTATGCAACACTGCTGGCCTCCTCACTTTCTCTGGTCCTCTCTCTCTCCTCCTGCACGGTCCATGGTTTACCCTCTCTGATCACTGTTGTGTGATTCCACACTACGGTGTCTGGCTCCCTTTTGCTGGGTACGCAGGGGGACCGGGGGACTAAAGTCTCCACGGTGTGCCAGGGTTCTCTGCAGTCCTAGAGTGCTCCTGCAGGTGTGGATCCCCGAAATCCGGTAAGTCTTGGGCAAACTTCCACTAGTTCCTCTGCTCCCTTGGCTAAGCTCCATGCCTTCTGTCCCCACTCCTAGGCTTGGCTGAACATAGAAGGGCCACTCTGGGTCACTGGTTCGGGCGTAACCGCAGCACCGATCACCAGGATGTCTTTGCAGCTCTCCTAGCGTCTGCACACTCTCCATAACTCCTCCCCCAGCAGCAGTATTTATAGGGGATCTCACCTAAAGTCAGTGAGGATAGCTCCCCCTACTGTGCCGGGGTGGAAGGTGTTGCATGTAGTAGGTACCTGCTGTGGAAACCCAGCTGAGCAGTAGGGAAAGCTGTGGCTACCTGCGTGAGCAGGGCGCCACACTCTCTATAGGAAAATAATACTTGTACCTGATATTTGCTTTCATAGTAGCTTTCAATGATGACGCTGTTATCACATGTTCCACCATTCGCACATTTGCAGACTTGCAGTATTGGGATAAATATGGAACCAGAAAGCTGATCGTTTACTTGCAGTATCAGCGGCTTAGGACCCTCATCCTGAACAGTCCATGTAAACTGACCACCTGTTGATGGAGCATTAGCATATTACCTAATATCCTTTCCTATATATTTCATAAGAACAATGCAAAAAAAAACATAACCTGGAGTAGTTAGATGACGCATCATATACATTTTCCAACAAGCATAATTTATTGGTCTTTACATATAAAACTATATCTCACTTTATACCCTACCCCAGCTCTGCGCTAGCCATTACCCTAGCCCTGACCCTAGACCTTACCCTATCCCTGACCTAAGCCCTTACTCTAACCCTTACCCTAGTGTCACGCTTGGACTAAGGGGGTTCAACTACTATGCATGACTTTGAGCATGGACCTATGATGTCCAGCACACAAAGGAAAACAACAGACAGGGAGACACTTGAGGGATAAATACAGTGGAGGACCCTGCTCATAGGGAATGGGGAGAGATAGCCTCCTGCACTCACCTGCAGCTGTGCCCTGATCTGTCTACTGTCCACATACAAGTTTTTTCAACTCGTCGCCGAGCAGGATACCTTAAGCCCTGGTCCTGATGTTAGCCCTGAAAAGGGAAAGACTGGCAGGAGCACTAGTCCCAACCACTGCAATAAAGGAGGCGAGAGGGAAGGGGAAGACAGACAAGTAACAACAAGGCAGCAACTTCACGTCTGCTGCCACTTCTCCTAGACAGCAGGCGGCTTAGTAACATAAGGTTCTCCAGAAAGTTTCCTTCCCCACAGTCAGCTTTGGCCAGAATGAGTTCAATCACCAGCTGAGCATGGTGAGACCATCTGATATATAAAGGGGAAGGAGTAATTACAGAATGGCCACACCTGGACAAGACCTAGCTAGCTTGCTGGCAGCAGAGACAGGCACATTAACTCCTCAACTGCCAAAGGAAAAAAGCACGCCTAATTTCAATATAGACTGAGGACAGAGGTCCAAAACTGGTCACAAGTCTCCTAGGTAAGAGAGACCATCGTGACACCTAGCTCTTACTCTAGCTCTTACGCTAGCATTTTCCATAGCCCTGACTGTAGCCCTGTCTCTAACCCTTACTCTAGCTAACCCTTACCCTAGTCTTTCACCTGGTTCTTACTTCTCATGAACAGGTTATGTAAACATGAGACCATAGGTCTCTGTCTGCACAGGATTCAACCTGTTTTCACAAGACAACCCCTTTATCAGGTATTCTCAGGATAGGTAATAAATTGTTTATTGATTAGGGTCCATCTGCTTGGATTTGCACTGATCCTCACAATGGGGCATTTTTATCCTCATTAGAATGAAGCGCCATTGCAGATGCTCCACAATACTCATTCTGTGTGGTAATGCCAAGCATTGCTCTTGGCTTTTTCCCCAAAAAGAATGAGTGGAGCGACAGATGGGCATCCATCCTGCCACTTCATTTAGTAATGGCGATAAAAGTACCCCATAAGGGTCCCCACCAATCAGCAATTTATCCATATAGAATAGAGGTGATAAAGTGTTTTCACTGGACAGACCCCTCTAAGATGATGGTGGTCATTTGACTTACTCAGGTGATAGCTTCCTTTTCTGCCCCTGGCTATCCCTGCTGTTGCTGAGCATATTATGAACCTATAGATGCCAGTGGGCACCATATTCAGGTGTTGCCTTTGGTAGTATATAAAATCCCTATCCACAAATATGACTTATGGATATTATTAAGAATAAATGGTGTGGTGACATGCAATATGTCTACCGATCCATTCCAAGGGGCATTTCAGTTCCCCGATTTAGTAGGGGTCATTATGCTGAGTAGTTTTTGCTGTCAACCGTTTAACCATTATTTTAAAATAATGTCTGAAAAATAATGTAGAGATGAAAATCAGAAAGGAATATTAATATCTCTAGATGGTGGAGATTTAAGCTCATGAGTGACTGAGTTATGACATATTTCACATTTACTATCAGTACTTTGTCCTGTATATTGATGACTTACTTAGTGTAATGAAGGCTCCCGCTGGAGATGGCTTCCCCAGTGAAAAAGAAATGGTGTCATTATTCGGATCCATTGCCTCAAATGTCGCCTTAAAGGTGGTGTTTAGTTTCAGCTGTAGAGTCGCAGGTCCGAGCACTCGCGGGGCTCCATTACCTGCATTAATGAAATACAGAAATCTAAAGAGATTGTTCTCTTCAAGAAAAAGAAACATCATGAAAGAGGACCTGTCACCAATTTAGTTTTTACAACCCATTTTTGTCTTTTTTTTTTGTTATAAACTGGTCATTGATCACTCTAATCTGGGGAGAGGAGGGATCCCAGGAGGTGATTGTTCATTTACTCTACAGCGCCAGCACTGGTGAAATTAAGTATTACATATTTTTCAATTAAATGATTAGATTGTGCTTGTACCACAAAGACATCCAATGTCCGCCCTTCACCACAATATTGTATTTAAAGGTAATGTCATTTTTTTCTCCATATCACTATCAATATCAAGAAAAAAAAAAAGAAGATAAATCTTGCAATTTTCTCACTTTTCTACAATCCCTAATAATATACTCATACTTCCTGTTCTTTTCAGCAGCCACATGGACAGGAACAGAAATAAATTATCTCTGACCCTATTGACTTACATACAAGGTTTT
>JARQOC010000001.1:574490440-574567155 GCA_033576535.1 Allobates femoralis | reverse complement strand
TAGCCCCTATCCTGTGGACCGATAAATAGTTTTTTAGGGGGTATACCGCATACCACAGACTGTTATCACTTTATCCTTTGTTCAAAGGAATATTCGCATATCACACATTTATAATACATCTACAGACATGCCTCTGATAGTGATAGGTGAATCAGGCAATGTTCGAGTTCGCTAGGCTTGCATGTTTTTTTTTTTAAAGCTCGGTTTCGATGATGACCATCACTATCATCACTATCCCCTTCATTACCCAGCGTACCACCGCCATCAGGGCTGCTGGAAGAGTTGGGTAAAGAGTCTAGAAATGGCGCTAAGAAACAATGCGCCTGTTTCAGGGGTGGCTGCGGGCTGCAGTGTTCAGCGTGTGGGCCTTACGAATGCTTGGGCCTTACGATGCATTGAATCCCAGCCCCTAACTGCATGGGTTTTACCTGGCTGGTATCAAAAATATGCCGAAGCCCACGCAATTTATTTTATTTTTATTTATTTTATAAAATAATGGCTTCCCTGTATTTTGCTTGCCAGCCAAGGTAAAGGTAGGTTGCTGGGGTGGCAGCCTGTAGCCATCCACTTTATCTGCGCTGAGAATCAAAAATATCGCGAAACGCCACATCATTTCTTTAATTGTTTATTTATTTTTACAGCACTGTGATGTCAGTCAATCATAGACACGCCTGAGAATGGGCCTGGGGTTGCCTGTTTAAGACTGGAATCTGCTCATATGAATGTATGGGCTGGTTTCACCTTACTCTAGCAGCCAATCCCATTCTGTGTGACAATAGCGTCTGTGATTAGCTGGTGACTCCTTTGCAATAAATATCCCAGGAGTTAATGAGCGGTCCCTGAAGTACAACAGCGGCACAGCGGCACCAGGTGCGATGATGCTATTTATTAACTATTGCTCTCTTATTACAGCCCTCGAACTAAACTTAAACTATAGCATGGACTACTTTCCAGGAAAGCTCATTCTCTGGATATGTACTCAAACACACGGTGTTCGGTACGATCCCGAACTTTACAGTTCGAGTTCACCCATCCCTAGCCTATTTACACCTATGCAAATAATAATTGTTAATTTGTTTCCTAGATGTTCAAGCATAACTGCTGTTTATATTTTTATTTAATAATATAATAAAACAAGTTATTTTAATAAACTTTGAAATATACTTCATAAGAGAAATCTGGTGGAAAACTGTTCATAAACCTTCCAGAAGATGTCCCCACTAGACTGTTGTGAATCAGACATATGTTTATTCTAAGTCACATCCATCTTCACACTGAATACGGGCACATAACCATATAAGGGAGGGTGCATGCCTACACTGCTGACTGCAGCTGATGAGGAGACAATGTATCAGATTACAGCACAGTTGCTAAGCAATGTCAGAATGTCAGGATCAATGCAAACTCCTCTTTCCTTGGCACATGCTTCTGATCTGTCATCTAGCTCCACACAGCTCAGTCTTTGATCTCTTTTAACCCCTTCTCTGCAGTCACATCACACTGCTCACTATTATTACCTGGCCATGCCCACACAGCCATAAACTGCAGTTTTTAAAAGAGCACAGAAAAATGTGAGAAAACAAGTCTATGGCACAAAAAAGCATTGTCTTAACTGCTATGTGACCCATTAATAATAACTACTGCAGTATTGTTTTTCAATGAAATGACATTTACACTTTAAGCAATTAATCAGGGCTATTTGCAGAGCTGCTTAATTTTTATTATTTTAGGTGCATTCAACTAATAATTAACCGTTACCTCATTGAAGGCGACGTTTTGGAACGACACTGGTAACACTTGATCCCAGTTATCTTGAGGATCCATTTTGATGTGAAGTTAGCAGTAAGATTTTTCCTGTAATAACTATTCACTTCATCATTGGTTCGGTTAAATACGATTTGTGAGTAGAAATCTTTCCTGTCTTCCTCAGAATAAACCTTCATTAAATAAATGCCATAAATGTGAATTTATTTGGATAATTATGGTCTAATTTCAAGCAAATTTCTATCCAAATAATAACAGATGCACATGAATATCTCCTCTTTTTCCGCACAATGCTAACGTTGGGACAGTTTGGTTGTTCGACCGAATCCCACTTGCGAGAGACTGCAAGAGACCCACACGTCTCGCATCGCATCACCGGACACAGCTGCTCGCTTGCCAGACAGGGTGTGTTAGTGGCATAGAAATACATGCAGCTGACACACTCCTGTCCGGGCGGCCGGCGGCCGTGCCGGGTGATGTGATGCGAGACGTGCGCTAGTCTTTTGCATGTCTCTCGCAAGTGGGACCCCAGACTTATAGAGAACTCTCTCTGGTCACCCTCCTCCAACTAATTACACACCGACGCTTCCATATTTTATATAAGAGCTTTGTTAAAACAGTGTTTAGCCATGACACAGATAGCGCTGGTAGTGATCGAAATATGCAGTTGTTACATTGCAGTATAATGCAAGTAAATGAGGCCAACCAAGAAGGTATGGCAGCAAGCAAATTCCAAAAAAATCCAATTACGTAGTTATGACTTTTTTCCACTTGCTTACTGTAGTTCCTCTGGGTCACATTGGGTTACCATTTACGGTACTTGAATTTTGCTGCAATGTATCAGCAGTCTCTAGTGATATTTGGCCACACCAAAAGTCGCTGTATAGCATCAGTCTAACAAGTTAAAGGAAGGTAAAAGACAAAACTTGTAGCAAACCTGATACCACAGGGCCCCATTTCCTAGGGTGAGGTCAGCATCATCCCAGAAGACAGCAAGCATGGCCACCTTCTCATCTCCACGAAACCTCATTACAAAGGGATTGGGAAACAAATATTTCTCATTGATGTTCCCAGGCTGAAACTGGACCAATCCATTGTCTGAAAACTGGACAAAAAAGGTTCCCAATTATTTTGCTTTTCTTTCCCCTGATTTTATTGATTTACATGAAAATAATTATTGATGGTGAATTCTTATCTCCTACTCTTCTACAAAATGTAAGGATGACTGCATTGGTACTTGTAAGGATGCATTTACTCACAAGCAATATTGACCCAAAGACTTCATTCACAGACTACAGGCTGCTGTGGGCTGATCATACAGTCTATTCATGACCTTCAGGAGACGGAAAGGGAGCACTAAAGGTGCCATCACACTCCGCAATCTCGCCTGCGATCTGAAAGCATTGCCCCGCGAAATCGCATGAATTGTCTACGGTGCGATGTGTGATTGGGCGATTTGCGGCGATAAATCGCACGTCGCCTGATTGCTGAACAGTGCTCAGTAATCAGGCGATAACGCCAAGGCGATTTTTTCGTGTTTTAGCGTGTGACAGGGCGATAGTGATGGAAAGAGCGATTTCTTTGATTACCTGCAGGCGTGCCTCAGCGTGCTATAGTCCGCACCCTGTCTGAGATGATCGGTGTGGGCTACTGTGTTCCCATTGGCTTTCAGTTGACACCGCACCATATTTGAAGAGCTGTCCGTTCTGCGCCACACACTTCTTCTGCTACACAACCATCCACAAACTCAGTGCAATTACGCACGCCATTGAATAGCGCAAGCTATGTTGTCCGCGTGTATTAAGTTGAACTGTGTGGAGTATAGTGCCATACATGCCACTCAGATGTTGGGCTACACATCGTAGATGTGTGCCATGGGCCAGTGTGTGTGTTGAGGAGCCACGAGCTGACACAGGCTGACACGAGCGTGTATTTGGTACAAACTCCAATAGACAATGTATTAGCCAGCTTTCCAGAGCAGGCTGACCAATCGTGACGCAGTTGTGTTGTCCAAGAGCGTGTATGGGGTGCGGTGTAAACCACTGTGGCATGCCTATCTCCTCACCGTGCTGAACATGTACGCCCACATTGCCTTTGCAATTGCGGCGTGTGATGACGGCGATGGAATGAGGAAAGATTGCTTCCGCGGTAGGTGAGTCGATTTCCGGAGCGACACATCGCCTTAGTTTCAGGATGATATTGCGGCGCGTGACGCTGCCATCGGGATCTGAGGCAGGCACGAAAAACGTGAGTGCACACGTCATATCGCCACACATCTCCTGGTGAGTTTGCAGCGTGTGATGGTACCTTAAGGCTCTAAAACAAGGAGTCCGTTCTCTTGCCTGACAAAAAGGGTATCTGCGGGGCCCAAACATGGGGGACTTACAATTCTGTATAACTCCACATGAGTAGATGAATCCAACAGGGTCCATGCTCTTATGCATCACCACAACGAGCAGGAAGGGTCTCGCAATCACCAGTACATCCGCAATGTGCTTCAGGTAAGGGGAGGAACCGTGGAGCCCAAGGTCCACACACCCAGAGTATACCATTAGTGCAGTCGTCCCCATGGTAGCACATTGACTGATTCTTCATGGGGGAGGCTTCCCTCTCTCCATCCATGCAACTCCAACATGCTCAGCACAGCAACACGGATGACCAGTTGAAAGACAATCTCCCGCCCACGTTTACACACTACTGATGGACTCCCGCCTTTTATGTGCGCAGGCCATTTTTTTCTCCTAGAAGCCCCATGGTGTTTAGGGGATGCACTGCAGGCTGTGTCCTTTGCCCACTCTCAGATGAGTATAAATATCAATATTGATGGAACCAAAGAAAGGCAAGACACATACAAGTAATGGAATACAATAGTTTTGAATTACCTTAAAGGGTGTCCTATGAGCAAAGTACATTTCAATTATAGATCTTGGAATAATAGCAATAAGTTCAACAACTGAATGTGTTATTTTTTTTCCTGTGCTGAGATAATCTTATAAATGTGCCCCTGCTAAAGTTAGGGTACAGTCACATTTGGCTACTTCCAGCGATCCAACAACGATATGACCTGGTAAAGATCGCTGGAACGTCGCTACGTGGTTGCTGGTGAGATGTCTAATAGTCAGATCTACTCAATGACGCAGCAATGATACGGTGACCCGTATAACAACCTCGGCGGTCGTTGGGACCCTGTCACACAGCAGCTAGTCTGACGACTCCGACCTACATTGCTGAGGTCTGAGTCGCCAATGAGGCCGTTGTTAAGGCGCCAAACACACCGATGCATGCTGCCAGCGGGAACCTGACGATCAAAAAATGGTCCAGGCCATTCTGACACAATCGGCAATGTCACAGCGAGGGCCCGGTCGCTGCTACGTGTCAAACATAGCGAGATCAGCTGGCGAGGTCACTGTTGCGTCACAAATCCTGTGATGCAACAGCAATCTTGCTAGCGATCTCGCTATGTGTGACGGGGGCTTTAGTTCTAGAAATATTTGAACAGTGACCATATCTTCCTGATTTGGGCTCTACATTGCCTATATTTTTTATTTAAAATAAAGCAATTGAGAGGCAATTGAAGTGGAGACTTTCATGTTTAAACTTTGGTAATCAGATCAAAATTCCAAAACTGTGTTACTGTTTAAATATTTCTGGTCCTAACTTTGTGTACTGTACTGTTATTTGCTGTATCCAACCTTGCAGTTTGTGGTCAGCACATACCACAGCTCCCTTATGATAAGTGAGTATACAGACACTGTTACTTTCTCTGTAAACAATTTACCTGCCTGTTTTATCACAGGAATGGGTGTTTCTGCCCCAGTTCTTGTGAGGCTTCTCTGGATGATGTAACCCTTTTAGACGGAAATTGAATAGCAAATTGTTTGAATTTCGCCCAATAAACCGAATTACTGTAAATTTAACACAAATTTGATTTGCATTGAATGGATTCGCTCATCTTTAAATTACCCATTTGACAATTCAGCACATTTCCCATTTCTATAGACAGCAGTTTTCTTAGGTTGCTCTGCACTTAATCTTGTCAGATATGTAGACGACATCACATGCACCATCCAGTCCATTACTTAACAGTTGAATGAGCCATAAGACATACTGAAAGAGATGCTGGCAGTACTCAACACATTTGCATCCATTACAGCATGCATTAGCAGTATGGCAATAATGTCATAGTGCCTAAAACACACTACTTAACTCCGAGCAAACAAGTGAAATTGCAACCTTCACTAAATCTCCTCTAATCATCTGGTATTGATTTTCTTCCTATGATGAAAACTCTTTTAAGACATTGCATCTTCTCCAATTTGGCGTTTTTGTATAATTTAAATAGTTTAATACATAATAGCTGCAGTCATCAGAGCAGATCTTTTACCCATTAGGCTAAGTGCACAGAACCAAGAACTAAATGTAACTTGAAAACAACATTAATGGAATTAAAAGGTGAAATCCAATTAGAGTGGCATCAAAGTAGAGATTTCGGTAATTTGTTACATATGAACATAAACTTTCTGCCAAGTTAAATCACTTAAAGGGACCAGGGCTTAGGTCTTAAAAATCTTTTTTAGGACTAGGATATTGAAGACCTATCTTTTGGATAGATCATCCTCCATCAGATTTGTGGACTTCCAGCACTGAGCACCTGTCACCGGGTGACCTGCATCAGGCATGCAAATGCTTGTGATGAAGCCATATGGGCTTCAGAAAAATGGAGGGTCGCTGATAGTGTCATGGGGTGGTTTTAACGGACGTGGGGGTATAGTAGCTGAATGGCAGGGATGAGAAAAAATGTAATAGGCGTACTAGTCTGACCTTTAGACTGGGGGTCCCTATCTTACCCTATTCCCAGCATTACCTCTGAAGAAGATGATGTCTGGGCTGCCACCCTTGCCATGCTCCTGACCAGCCTTAGGCTAACACCCTCTCACCTCCACCCGGAGTCAAGGCCATAATAGCAAAACCCCATACACAAAGTTGAACTCCAACAAAAAGGCAGTTTCCTACAGGCTTCAGCAGACACAGTATCCATACAGCTCAGTGGTCAAACAGAGTGTAAACTCTATCAGTGACATCAGGTGATGGGTCATGGGACTATTTAAAGCCTGGAGGAGTGGTCAACCAGATCACATGATACAGCAACAGCAAATCATACTGCAGAGCCGCAGCAACAACATTAACCCTTAATGTACAAAAGGAAATTTACTAGCATTTAAACTACTGCAGAGCAGTTCACAGAGACTGCAGAGCTATCTACATGTGACAGCACCACTACGATCAGCTGGAACAAGTTCCCATGGCTGTAGGAAGTACAGATTAAGAACACCAAAGTTCGCCACACTGTCTAGAGGCCATTCTTGCGTACCAAAGCTCAGTTAACTCAGGTGACTTACACTGTTCCCAAGAGCAGTCACTACACAATGCACAGATCCACTTGAGAAAGACACCTTTAGTGTCGAAACATGTTGTGGCGAGGAGACCTATAACATCTACTGTTCACAATAAATTTGAAAGGTAATATTCGATAAGAGCCCAGTGCCTGTTTCTGTCCCTAGCGCTCATTTTATCATACCTTTTTACTCCATATCGTGCTCAAATCCTCCCTTTGGGGAGTGTGGTTTGAGAGCAGCTCTGGGACAGGATTTGGTCAACACAGAGGAGCTGCCCTTCCCTGGGCTCGTGATCTCTGGGAGAGACATTGAAGTTCCATAAGGAAAAGCTTCTCTACACGTAGCAACGGATTTATGCCTGCGGTTAATTCTCACCTCAAATCATCAACCTAGTTGTGCAGGGGGCACAACTAGAAAAGGTGAGTGACATATTAATATAACCCCTTGCTTCGGCTAATTTGCACAGTGTGGCGCAACAAATTTTTGGTTTTTCTTTTACAATGCACAGAGTTGTGATGTGTTGACTCTCTTCACTGTTTTATCTCACCTACCTCTGCACCATAAATCAATTGCTCAGTGGGGGTGCCTGGTGTTGGATCCCCAGAGCATAGGTTACCCATCATTAAATCTCCTGGTGGAAAATCTCCACACAGTCCCAACGCATGTTTCACATCTGTTGCTTTTTCAAGCAACGGGGGTGGGGGTCCATGGTGTTGGATCACCACTGATCAGATATTGGTGACCTAGTCCAGTGATCGGTCATCATTATCATAGAGGCTTAAAGAGATCTATGATCCCTCAAAATATTTGTCTTTCCTTGTAATAGAACATCAATATTAGGTCTATGAAGGTCCAACTGAAACCTCCATAGTGATCTTATTGGGTCACAATGCTCCAATGAATGTAACATCCCCATTTTTACTGCTTAATATTTTTGGCAGCAGTTGTGCCTGGTGTTACAGCTCAGAGCTGATCAGTCCTATTGAAATAAATGGAAATGAGTTGTAATGTTGAACACTGCCAAACATATGGTGGTGCGACTGACAAATAATGAAAGTGATGACCTGCTCTCTGGAGTATTGTGGCCCTCTTAATTAACTGATTAGTGGTGTGCCAAGAGGTAGATTCCTATGGGTCTGATCATTCATTCTTATCTTAAGGATATTTTTTTGCACCAGCCGTAGATTACATATTTTGTGACGTGTTCTCCTGTTGGTAGTACTCAGATGAGTAGAGTCATAAAGGGATTTACATTGGCACTTACAATACTAAATGCCAGGTAGAAACATTTCAAGGTTACTGTCAAACCAGTGATGGTAGATAAAAAGGACCATGTGCACCTGAGCTGTCCATCAGACTAGGGGTCCCTAGGCTATTCCTGCCACTAAGATTACGCCTGAAGGTGGGGACGCTTGATTTCGTACCTTACTATGATTCTGGATATGACTCGCCTATATGTCTCCCCTCCCCCCCCCAGGGGAGTGAAGGGGCTGGAGAGCAAAGGAACACAAAAACAAAAATAGGCAAGTAAACAGGAAGCAAGGATTCCAAATCTTCTTCTTTGCAGCTGCCAAAGAAGTGAACACCTCAGCACTACAGAGACTGGCTCATCCAACGTGGTCAGTATAGAGATTAGAGATTCTATATCCAGCATGGAGTGAAGTCAGAGGTGGGTAGATATAGCATAAGGGAGGGATAATCACAAGCTGCAGCTGGAATAAAGACTCAGAGAATTCTGAGCCAACAGGTTAGGGGTCTTTAAACAGTTAAGTGAACTCTACAGAAGGCCCGTGATCGATTAAACGCTGAGATCTCCTGACCCCAGGTCCCCCAGAGGTGACATCAGGACGCAGCACACTCATGGCAGTTACCTGTCATTTCAGGTGACTGTTCAGAATAATCTGTCATGTGCATGAAAAAGGAATAACACAGTTTCTGGCTTTTTTCCTCTCTGGAGGTTCTCTCTCTCATTTTCAGCTGTCTCTGAGCTAGTGGGTGGAGACTGGTTGCTATAATGTCTTCTAAACACAGCACATTCAGACATGAGGCATTTTTGCTTTTCTGTCTCTATGTACAATTACATTTTCAGAAGCCACAGGTGCATGGAGGAGATTGTGCAGCAGAACTAAGCAGTGTAGCTGTGAATACAACATAGGAATGAAATATACATTTACTAGAAAAGTATAGCTCCATCCATGTACTGTATGTCTGTGCATCACTCTGTTTGTCTCTCTCTCTCTCTTTGCATAAACTTCAATAGCCAGCTTTACATTTTTTAGAGTGAATGGTGAAATAAAGATTCAGCTGGTAGAGGAGATGTGGCTCGTAAGAGTAGAAAGAAACATATTTCTCTAATAAGATATAATGCAAAGTTTCATATATTCACTCTGAATAAGGGATAACTTTCCGATTGCTGGGGATCTGAACGCTGGGACCCCCACGACTCCTGAGAACATATGCATTGTTGCTCCATTCATTGTTAGGAGATTGTCGAAGACCGGACAAGCGCAGGGCTCAGCTATCTCCAGCAGTCCCATTAAAAATGAATAGAGGGGCAATGATCATGATTGACCACTGCTCCATTCACACTGGGCTTCTTTGGAGTGCTGATTCTTGAGATCAGTGGGGGTCTCAGTGGTTGGACCCCAGAGATCGTGAAGATATCTCTTGTCCAATAGATATAGGATCATTTCCAAATTTGATAAAACTCCTTTATTCATTCATTGATCAGATATCTACTGTCCTCTAAGTTCACAGTTTTATCTTATGTTACAAGCCTTGGCCTCATGGACGGTCTTTTGCTGAAATTCCTAAAAGTGGTACAACCAGTTATATGGCCACTTTACACGCAGCTACAGGTAACAGGTTTTCCACAGGTAACTTACTGGTTGCAGTGAAATCATGGAGACATTGTTCTATCTTGTTGCTGTGTACAAATGGAATAATGTCTCCATGATTTCACTGCAACCAGTAAGTTACCTGTGCATAAGCTAGAAATGTAGCCGTGTGTAAAGTGGCCAATAGGGTTTAAGAAAACAGCCACTTTTTTCATGCATAATGTGTGTGTTGAATTTCTTAGTATTATGCACTCACCTCCTTAAGTTTCTTTTCTCTCATATTACAGTTTATTTTAAGATCAGAAATATGCAGGGAATATCCAGCAAGTCCTAAGGCTAGGATCACACATCTCCGCTAGCAGCGTTTCCCTGTCTGCTCTGGGAAAGCGGACACTAGGTAGCCTTGTGTGTGAAGTGGTTACCACGATCAACATCGGGTAACCAGGGGCTGCGTCACCAGGAAGCGGCGGCGCTCATGCATCTCAGTTTCACTGAAAAAAGCTAAGTATTTAGCGGAGACCGGCTAAATACTAGCAGCGCAGGTGTGTGAACCTAGCCTAAGGCTGTGTGCACTCATTGCGTTTTTATCACATTTTTTGCAGCGTTTTTCAGTGCAGATGTGGCACGTAACCTGACGTAAATCCTGATGCTGCAAAGTCACTGAGGATCTTGAAATCTCATGCAGATGTTGAGCATTTTCTCTTTGCATATTTGGTGCAGAAATAAATCTGCAACATATCATTGTAAGGCTGTGAGCTCACGATCAGTCAAAGCAGTGTTTTGAGCACAGCATATTGCCGCTGCGTCCAAAACGCTGTGTTGTACAGTAGCAGCATAGTGGATGGGACTTCTAGAAATCCCATGCTCACTATGCTTCTTCCCGCCACAGCATGTGCGGCTTGCCGGACTTCCGCATCTCTGTAACAAGTTCATTTCATGCTGCGGAGTTGGAAGTAATAACCGTCGGGTGCACACAGGTAGAAGCCGCCCTGCACCCACTGAAGATCATGAGTACAGAGTGGCTGCGATCTCCCTGCGTGTACCTGCGGGTCCCCACAGGTCTTGAGGTACTGCGTGCAACACACAGTGCCTCTGGATGGTGAGCACACAGTCTAATGAATGGGAAAAACCTGCACCAAAACCTCAAGGTAAAAATGAACCAAAAACACACTGAAAATGTGGTGCCCCTGGAACCGGTTGCCACTAGAAATAGCAGCTGGGATTGGTAAGTCGGTCACCCCACACACACACCCAACACATTCCCGATCCCGAATCTAAGTTACTCTATGTCTAGCAACAGGATAGTGGGAGGAGCCAGGTGGTGGGTGGAGAGTTAGAGAAGAACCCGGTTAGGGGTGGGAACAAGACAACAAAAAGGACACCCAACACCAAGTTCTAGTTTAGTCAGTAGTAGAAGAGTAGCAGCAGACCAGCCCAGACAAAGCCAGACCAGTCAGAAGGAGAGGCGAGACCATCAAAAAGGATTGAGAGAACACGGACCCAGCAACGTGTGCTACTATGGGGCATGCCCAGGTCTAAGGCTGTGAACCGTGGTGAAAGACAGGAGTTCAGGTGTGCCCAGGTTAGCGGGGATACTGCTGGACTGGGCCAAAATGAGAGTGCTGGCTCTGCTGAAGTGGCAGGGAAGCTATATGCCTGAACCACGAACAGCGGCGGGGTCTTTATGTCCCGAGACCCAATCTCTGGTGCAGTGAAAGGATGGCCGTTGTATTAGGGCTAGGGGACTAGGGGACCCGAAAAGTCACCCAATGAAAGCCCTTGACTGATACACTGTAGCTAGCATGTGGAACACCGAAAGGGCCCGAACGGAACACAAAAGGGGGTGCCGCAGACTAACCATCCCAGCTGCTAGACAACACTGGAGCCGCTACTGTTTTGACTGTGTTGTAACCATCTGCCTAGCAGGAAAGTAAACCCTGTTAAAGTTTGACAGTGTGTAAGACTCTGATTGCTGCGGCTGAGAGGAGACAGACTGATTCTGGAAGCTGTCAGCAGGAGGCTGCCTGATGGTACTGAGAACTTTGCACTACACCTAGGGTCGTAAATACAATAGGTGCAGAGGTTGCGATCACACCTGGGTCCCACAGCCTAGGGGGGGGCCCAAAAGTCCCTTTGGCCTATAGAAAAAGACTAATACTATTAGATTTGAAATAATTGGGGGTCCCATTGGAGCTTTCGCATCGGGGGCCCTGGGCCTAAAGTTACGCCGCTGACTACACCTACGTTGACTACACAGTTGCCCTGGGGACCAGCCCTACCCATGGAGGGCTCAACATCCCAGCTGCTAACCCCCATCATCCCAGAAGTCTGGATCCAGTTGAAGTCAGGTTTTTTAGCCGGATGAACAAATTGGGTCTGTACAATTTATTGGTCAGCGGATTGCTGCTAAAGTTGTTCTAACTGATGATTATTGGACATATGAACATCGCTTAACATTTCTATACACAACTGATAACACAATAGATGATGTCACAGTTTCCCTTGCTCTGCCTTCTTTCACAATGACTTTTGCACATGCTCATTAGATTTCTACATAGATTTTTATTTCTGCTAACATACCGTATATTGACATACTGAAAGAAATGGAAATATGGTCCTAGAATAATCCCAGTTCTCAATGTGAAAATGTCAAGATTTCTAAAAAATGTACAAAAAAATGAACATAAAAACATTTAAACAGTCAGACAATCGGTAAAGGACCTGTCACACACAACGATATCGGTAACGATATTGTTGCAACGTCACCGCTTTGGTGACGTTGCAGCGATGTCTAAACGACATCATTGCGGGTGACACCTATCAACGATCAATGATGAGTCACAGATTTATGAACCAGTTCATAAATCTATCGTTGGTCGTTCGCTGGACGCGCAGCATCGCTGTGTGTGACAGCGGGAGACCAACGATCAGCGAGCTCCCAGCGCCGCACAGCAATGCTGGGATCTTGTATCCAAGGTAAACTGTGGGTAACTAAGTACTGTGCGGTGCTGAGTTACCCGCTTTTTACCTTGGATACCAGCGTGCTTGCTGGTCCAGATCGCTGGTGAGTCTGCCTGTGTGACAACGCACCAGCGATCAGCCTTCAATGTCCCAGCGATCCCGATCGTTGGTGGGATCGCTGGGACACTGAAGCATGTAACAGGCCCTTAAGACACTCATAATCGTTTTCTAAAATTAGAAGTATTGTATGAATTGTCAAAGCTTGTGAAGGCACCATTAGGCTATGTTCACACAGGATGTTTTTGATTCACCTTTGGTGCTGCGATTTTTTTATAAAACTGAACTAAAAACGGATCAGTTACTGTGTTTGCCAGCAAAGTGAATGGGATTTTCAATTTGCTGTTCAGATGCTGCATTTTTGACTGCTGCATTAGTGGTGCAGAAAGCACATCCAAAAAATAATAAACGTCAATTATTGCTCCGTTTTTCAGCTTCGCTTTCTGCACCACAAGCATCCAATTATTTACCCTTTCCCCCTCGATCTCGCCGTGATTCCCGGTGATGTCTTACTCCCGGGCATCATCCGGACCTGTGGGTAGTCGGGTACGGCACTGACAAGACCTGCCCATGTGATTCAGCCTGAGATCTGGTAAGTACTCATACTGCTCGCAGGTCTTGCCGATGCCTGGAAGGAAGGCATCACCGGGACTCACCATGGGCTATGGGCTCCACTTGAAGGTAATAAAGTGTGTGTGTCTCTGTCTGTGTATCTGTCTGTGTCCCCAAAAACGGAGCAAAAAAGCAACACAAACGGATGATGCATTTGTGATGCTTTTCTTTTGAAAAAAGACAATCCATTTTTGGTGCAGAAACTGCACCAAGAACGGATTAACAAAAATGGAGCACAAACGTTCTGTGCAAATGAGCCCTTACTCGAGGTAAGACTATTGGAAATGAAGAAGACATAATAATAAGTACAAAATCTAGAATGTTTTACTGAGTTATCAGGCTTTTCTGCTTTATAATGTAGATTAAAGCCTAAGGGTACCGTTACACTTCACAATATTCCATGCAATTTCACTGGCAATTTGCTGGTTGCAGTGAAATCATGGACACATTGTTCTATTTTGTTGCTCAATGGATGAGCAAAATTGATGGCAGACCACACTGCTCAAAGACTGATCCAAAAAATAGGTCTGATTTTCTCACGTATGGAAATATCAGACGTCTGAATGAACCCTTATAGTGAGAGCATTGATAGTATCCACACCAGTATGTTGTAAATTCATGATACTTACATAGATTTTGTGATATGTCTGTCCAAGAAAGGGGAATCCCATAGATGGGGTGATATATGGAGAATTCACATCTTTGCCGATTGCAACAACCTTTTTGTCACCCACTTCACTTCCAAATGGATATAGTAACATTTCTGTTGAAAAAAAAGTTAAAATAAAAAAGATAAAATGTAAAACATGGCTGATAAGAGGCTCAATCATTCCGAGATTAGTGGGTTTTTTTTGTATCTTGTTCATAGGTTGTGCTTTGCATTGCAGCTCAGTCCAATTTAAGTGAAGGCTGCAATACCTGACACAGCCAGTGAACGAGAGTGGTGCTTTGCTGTATAAAACGCAAAGTAAGCACTGTAAAGGGAACTCGTTGAGAAGACTTAACTAATCAATCTAATGGTACAACTGCATAGTGCTGATCTTTCTTGGGATCGGATGTAGACCTAATGTTTCAATTTTGAAGGGTTGATTGTTTTTGGACCACCACTTCAATCACAAAAGCAAAGATGAAACATCTTGCTGCTTTATTTCTGCTAAATTCCTTTTCCCTTCTCCTTGCAGCACAGTCCCACATCCCAAAATACTATGATCATCACTGCATCATTTCTGGTTTAAACAGAATTTATTGTGCAGATCCAAAAACACTGCATGTGTTTGTATAGACATTTGACAACGTTTCAGGTTAAAACCCTTTATCAGACAACAGCTGACTGCCAGGATGTAAAAGACAGGGATGTCAACACACGGTAGGGTCAAGCACCAAGGTGAAGCCACATTCACCTGGAGTACTTGTGGACACTACTGATGATCCTACTGTGTTTTGGCCTCTACATCTTTTATGTACCTGATGCCTGATGAAGGGTCTTAACCCGAAACATTGCTAAACTACTATACAATCACATGTGGTATTTTTTGGAATAATATGGAAAATAAATGGCTTTGGGCAAAACCAGAACTGTCGAAGTGTTGTTAATTGTGTTATGTGTGACTGATGTTGAGCTCCTCCTGAAAGCTCAGCCTCTATTAGTAGGAGTGGTGGTTTTCTGGATATCATTTTTGAGTTTGAGAAGTCTGGTTTCTAACATTAGACAGACTAAGAACTACAGCCACTTGCATGGATTTGCTGTCAGTACGTCCATAGTGACTAATCGCTTTTTTAACTGGAACCTAAAGTAGGGGGTAGGACGTATTAAAGTCAGACATCCCCTGCTGCTCCATTACTGACACTTTCCTGGTTCTCCCTCAGTCACTGGTGCCTGCAACCAGGCATTAGCAAGTCACAGGTAGGGTTAATGATTGGTTACAGTGGGCAAGCGTTGACCATGACACGCAACATCATCACTGAAGGCCAATAAATAGAGATCAAGGAGGACAGGAAAATCATCGGCATGAGAGTGGCAGTAAATTGACAAGGTGTTACCCTCATCTATTTTTTTTTTAGAATATCATACACTTTTTCTCAAAAATGGGATCCATTTTGCTAAATATCTGAGATGAGATCTTCTCTATACGTTACTGATTTGAAATGTTTCCTTGAAATATTCTTGGCCAATTCCTAACATTCTTTATAAAAATCTTCCAAGAACACAATTTACAAACGCTTAAAGCATTTTATGACAGAACATATTTGTCAAGAGCAAAGATGAGTGAATTGTTTTGCAGGACTGAGTCCAGCAGCCCGGTCAGCAACCCATGGCGGCTGGACGAGAACCTTGAGATCCGCCTCCTACCTGATGGTGTCTCAGGCTCCTCTCTTTCTTAGCAGGAAAGGTGTCTAATCAAAAGATAAGTCACAAAAGACCAACAAGTAGGTGGTGGTTCTCAGGGTTTCCATGTAGCTGTCATAAAAGATTGACCTGGCTACTGGACTGGAGTCCTGCAAATGTATTCAGTAATCTCTAGCAAGTAGGTTATCATTGCTAGCTACTAACATTCCCACTTTTTCACTTATTTCCCTATACAAACCACTTCTTTTCCCTCAATATGGCCACATGAACATAATCCTTTTCATTAGAATGTTCTCCTGAAGATAAGTTGATCACAAAGTTTTTTGGTACCTAATGCCACCAGCAGTCTGTGGGGAAACCGACAGGAAATGTTCAACTTTCCTGCAGCACTCCAGGAGGAGAAAAGAAGCATTACACAGTGTTCATGTAAACCAATGAGCTGTATGTGTAATGCTGAGTCCTCCAGAACAAGAGGCACTCCTTATACGGCTCTCCATGCTATAGCATATAGCTAATATATGAGGGTACTGAATAGGAGACTACCAGATATTAATGTAGAATTCTGTAATACGGTCAATATTAGAATGTGAGAGTCCTCAGTGATTGATACTTTGTAATGGCTAACTGAAAAAATGGTAAGTAATCTCAGATTGTAATATTTTTCTATCTACTGACTGTACAAACATTTTCTTACCTGTAATAAGGTCAATGATTTAGAATTTTTAGAAGAACACAGGTTTATTCTAGTACAAAATATTTAGCTCCTAATTGTTTAAAGCACCACTACATCGTTTTTTTTATTGCGCCGCTGCAGTGTTGCTTTATCTGTAAGTCTCTTGTCTCAAGTATCATACTCACTTTCTGACGGCTTCATCCTTCTTCCCCGATGCTCTGGTCGGTCTGCAGGGAAAGTGACCTGCTGGCAGCTCCAGTATTTCATGGAGGTCACTTTTTAATATATCTCTATAAAAACCTTTCTCTGGCCTCATTTGGGCTCTCATAGAGATGCTTTGAGCACTTGTGAAGTAACATCTGACTTCTGCCCAGTCAGAAATTACAACTAGAAGATGGTGCCTTGGGACTGTAATGGTGTCAGTAAGAGATGAAGCCGATGGAGGGGGTAGAGGTCTTACGGTGGAATCACACTGTCCATGTGATATGCAACTAAGTCAGACGTATCACGGATGATTAACCTCGAATGGCCTCCCCACTCTCTGGACGGGAGCGTCAGCTGCTTGTGTTTCTAAACAGCTCCACACTCCCATCCTGACAAGGGGAGGCCATTCCATACTAATCATCCGTGACATGTCCGACTTAGTTGCATATAACACGGACAGTGTGATTCCAGCCTTAGATTTAAAGCGCTCCTAAAATGGTGCAAGAAAAATAA
The DNA here is from genome assembly GCA_033576535.1 of Allobates femoralis. Classification (NCBI taxonomy): domain Eukaryota; kingdom Metazoa; phylum Chordata; class Amphibia; order Anura; family Aromobatidae; genus Allobates; species Allobates femoralis. Next base: position 574,549,791 of record JARQOC010000001.1, on the reverse strand, counting down.
ACACCATAGTGGTGCTTTAAAGCAAACTTGTCATGTCATGATGAGCTTTCCGTACAATGGATTCAAAGTGCAAGCATGTCATCCAATATACATTCACTATATTATTGAGCAGGAGGAGCTGAGAAAGATTCACCGTCATTTTTTTAGTTTATTCATTTGAAGAGAGCCTGTGTGTTTTTGATGCATTTTTTATGCTTTTTTGAGGATGAGAATTAGCATATCAGTTTTGCTTGCATTTTTCAAATCTGCTTTTTCCATTGATTTCTTTACTATGAGCTGAGAAAAATGCAGTAAAAATGCAGAATATGAGAATAGGTGATGAATTTTTTAAAAAAACAGATCTATTTTGCAGCCGAAAAGCAGATCCTCAAAAAGCGCATCAAAAATGGTGTGTGTGTGAATGTAGCCTTAGGCCGTAACGTAGGGTGATAAAGTATAGGCTGGTGATTAACAAATCAAAATGATACCTATATTATATGTTCCTACTGTATATCGTCCTGATCATTGCTTCATTTCAGACACATCCATCCTTTTCACTATAGGTAACTTATACTTCAAGCGCACAGGGTGTTGCAAGTGCACTTGCAGTACATAGCTCCCCTTAAATTCTCTGCCCTGCCGTCCCCCGACAGCTTGATTGATAATGGAGACAGAGGCTGTTGTCTATAGATATTTTCACACACAGGAACCTCTGTCTCCGCTGTCAATCAAGCAGATATTGGCGTCATCAGTTGGGAAGAACTGAAGTGTAGGAGTGAACCATATGTGCCCTTGCAGCACCCAGGACACTTGCAGTCTAATTTACAGCCTAAAATACATATTTTTCTGTAATGAAGCAATGGATCGGGATGATATAAGTTTTAATTGTTGAACACTCACCTACACGTTACTACTTATGGTTGCACCCTTAATAAACTGTTGGCAGGTTCCCTTAAAATCCAGGCTTTTTCTATGTTTACTCAATGGGCATACAGAGATATCTATCAATCCCTGCTCAGGTGTACCCACTTGTTTCATAAGCCAAAATCATGAGTTATTTTGAATCTTCTTCACCAAAACTATGTATAATATTACATAGCTCGTCCTGCCTGCAGATCAGACACCAGGTGTCCCATCACATTCTCCCTTTACATAATGTAAATCAGAAGCACACACCATTGTTTACACTGGTAGGACCGTTGGTGCTTTGACATCTGCACTCATATGATCCCGGGAGGTTGAAACATGAGCACTTTTCCCCACAAACATCAGAAACGCCACATTCATTAATATCTTCACAAATCTGTCCATTACCACGAAATCCAGGTTTACATTCACAGGTAAAACTACCAACACAGTTTTTGCAGACAGCTTGAGGATGGCAACCACCGTTTGCCAACATGCATTCGTTAATATCTGTGCAGATGCCTCCAATGGGCAAAAATCCTTCGGCACATCTACAGAGGTAGGATCCTGGGGTGTTCACACATAGACCTTGTCTGGCACAGATGCCAGATGTCATAGTACACTCATCTAGGTCATGGCATGCGTTGGCTTTTTGAATGTACCCAGGGGGACAAGTGCAATAATATGATCCAGGAACATTGACACAAATGGCTGAAGAGTCACAATAGGCCGTTTTGTTCAGGCATTCATTGATATCTACACAGGAATCGCCTTGGGATGTGTATCCTTTGTCACAAAGACAATAGAATGAACCTGGTGAGTTACTGCAAACCATGTGATGGCGACAAGCTGAGCTATTAACACACTCATCAATGTCATCACATATCTTTCCATTCCCACTGAAACCAGGATTACATGCACAACTATAGGATCCCAGTGTGTTGGTACAGGAGGCAAGATTATGACATACAGCATGGCTGGACAGACATTCATCAACGTCTATACAGCTTCCACCATCACTGATGAAGCCTTCATCGCACTGGCAAATGTACGACCCAATAGTATTAACACATATGAAATGTATACTACAATTCGATATACCCAGAGCACATTCATCAATGTCTATGCATATATTATCACTGTAGTGAAAGCCTACATCACATTGACATATGTATGAACCTATGGTGTTAATGCATTGAGAACTATTGTGACATAGGCCCATTAGATTCTCCTGCATGCATTCATCTACATCTTCGCAATATGAGCCATTTCCAGTGTAACCTTCAACACAAAGACAGGAATATGAGCCAGGATTATTGACACACAAGCTATAAGATGGGCAACTGGTGGTGTTTAAGCATTCATCTATTTCATTGCAGGCAGTTCCATTGGTTTCATAACCTTCCCAGCATTTGCATTGGTAGGAGCCGGCATTGTTAAAGCATGTGGAGGTCTGTGGACAGACAGGGGGTTCTAGGTCACACTCATTGATATCTTCACAAGTTGTGCCATCTCCCAAAAAACCTGATTTGCACCTGCATAGAAATGAACCATAGATATTAATGCAGCTGGCATTTGCATGGCAGACAGTCTGGTTGAGGCACTCGTCCACATCTGCACAGATGCCACTCGAAAGTGCAAATCCTTCTTGGCAACTGCATATATAAGATCCAAAGGTGTTCTCACAGTTGGAGTTGTTACCGCAAAAACGTCCATTGACACATTCATTTATATCAGTGCAGTTGAAGCCATCGCCCTGAAATCCTTCCATACAGGTGCAGTGGTAAGAACCGGCATTGTTGGAACACAGTGAATAATTACTGCAGAAGTTCATATAGTCCTGGCATTCATCAATGTCCCAGCATTCCTTGCCATCTCCAATGAAACCTTTTAGACATGAGCAGTTGTAGCTTCCAGGCTGGTTTGTACAGATAGCTGTCTGGTGACATCCTCCATTATCTGTCTGGCATTCATCAATGTCTATAATTTGTTATCAAAATAAGTGTCAGGACATGATGACATGCTCCTTATGAATACATACTGATAAATTAATGAATTGGAAGAAAATAACACAGAATAGAAAATCTACATGACTAAATTAGGTCACATTACGCAGATTTTGGGACATATTAGTAAGTCAAATTGCTTTGTGTGATATTCACACCATTAGGTACCGCAATGGGTACGGTATAGCAGCCTAATCATCAGGAAATAGTACAAATTTAATATGAGAAAATGGAATCTGTTTTGGATATCAGCTGTAATTTATTGAGGATAGCAACTAATAGAATAAAACACCATAATGGGTACAGTATCTTATTCATTAGGCAAAAATAGCAAATATTAGATGTATCACTAATATTATACGGTATCTTTAATAGGCCTATATATTTAGTAAACTTCTAAGGACATTCCAAACCAGAAAATCACAGAAACAGATCCAATATATACAGTGGGGGAAAAATTATTTAGTCAGCCACCAATTGCACGTGTTCTCCCACTTAAAAAGATGAGGTCGGCCTGTAATTAACATCATAGGTGACATCAACTACGAGAGACAAAATGAGAAAACAAATCCTGAAAGTCACATTGTCTGATTTGGGAAGTATTTTTTTCACATTTTGGTGGAAAAAAAGTATTTTGTCAACAACAATCTCAGTACTTTATCGTATATCCTTTGTTGGCAATGACAGAGATGAAACGTCTTCTGTAAGTCTTCACAAGGTTATCACACACTGTTGCTGGTGCGTTGGCCCATTCCTCCAGGCAGATCTCCTCTAGATCAGTGATGTTTTGGGGCTGTCGCTGGGCAACACAGACTTTCAACTCCCTCCAAAGGTTTTCTATAGAGTTTACATCTGGAGACTGGCTAGTCCATTCCAGGACCTTGAAATGCTTCTTACGGAGCCACTCCTTCATTGCCCTGGTGGTGTGCTTGGGATCATTGTCTTGCTGAAAGACCCAGCCACTATTCATCTTCAATGCCCTTGCTATGGAAGGAGGTTTGCACTCAAAATCTCACAATACATGGCCCCATTCATTCTTTGGCTAGGGTCACACATAAGCCCTGGGTCTAATATTTGCATCAGTCTTTCAACTTAGAATTTTGTGAAAAATGGATCTGTTAACGGATTCATAGGCTCCAATGCAAAAAACGCAGTGTCAAAAGTGCACTAAAAAAATGCTATGCGTTTTTGAAACTGCGTCAAAAAACGCTGCTAGCAGTGTTTTTAGGTGCAGTAAAAAAAAACATGCTTTTTTTAACATGGGGCCCTATGGGAAACGCATCCGTTAACGCATGGTACATATAGGTACCATGCGTTAACGCATAGCGTTTTTTAGATGCAAAAATGGCATTTCTCAAAAACCGAATCAGATTTTGAAAATGGGAAAAAACTGATTGCCATGTGTGACCCTAGCCTTTCATGTACATGGATTAGTCATCTTGGTCCCTTGGCAGAGATACAGCCCCAAAGCATGATGTTGCCACCCCCATGCTTCACAGTAGGTATGGTGTTCTTTGGATGCAACTCAGCATTCTTTCTCCTCCAAACACGCCAATTTGTGTTTCTACCGACAATTCTACTTTGGTTTCCTCTGACCATATGACATTCCCCAATACTCTTCTGGATCATCCAAATGCTCTCTAGCAAATTTCAGATGGGCCCGGACATTGAATTGTCTTAAGCAGGGGGACACGTCTGGCACTGCAGGATCTGAGTCCCTGGTGGCGTAGTGTGTTACTGATGGTAGCCTGTGTAACGTTGGTCCCAGCTCTCTGCAGGTCATTCACTAGGTTCCCCCATGTGGTTCTGGGATTCTTGCTCACCGTTCTTGAGATCATTTTGACCCCACGGTGTGAGATCTTGCATGGAGCCCCAGATCGAGGGAGATTATCAGTGATCTTGTATGTCTTCCATTTTCTAATTATTTCTCCCACGGTTGATTTCTTCACACCAAGCTGCTTGCCTATTGCAGATTCAGTCTTCCCAACCTGGTGCAGGGCTACAATTTTGTTTCTTGGGTCCTTCGATAGCTCTTTGGTGTTCACTATAGTGGAGTTTGGAGTGTGTCTGTTTGAGGTTGCAGACAGGTATCTTTTATACTATTAACAAGTTCAAACAGCTGCCAGTGCTACAGATAATGAGTGGAGGACAGAGGAGCCTCTTAAAGAAGAAGTTACAGGTCTGCAAGAGCCAGAAATCTTTCTTGTTTGTAGGTGACCAAATGTTTATTTTCCACCAAAATTTGAAAAAAATGTCTTCCCAAATCAGACAATGTGATTTTCAGGATTTGTTTTCTCATTTTGTCTATCATAGTGGAGGTCACCTATAATGTCAATTACAGGCCGACCCCAACTTTTTAAGTGGGAGAACTTGCACAATTGGTGGCTGACTAAATACTTTTTTCCCCACTGTAATTACTGAAGTGAATGAGTAAAGCATATAGGAAGGTAACACACTGATTTCTTGTAACACTCCATCCTTCTGTTCTAATACCCAATTTCAGTGTAAAACAGAATCTGTTAAGATGACCCATAGCAAAATATATCAAAATAAATCCCATTAAGCAGCATATGGAGAATATGTTAAGTCCTGTTCACACTGACACCAAGGCTTCTGTTACTACAGAATACGAGATAAGTATAATATAACAGTGTGTAAGAAGGCTGAACTATATACTTTCCATTTTGTATGCACCTGGACTTCAGTTGTCGCACACCTAGAGTCCGGTCGCCACAATGACATTGCCTCCTTCACTGGGGGTGATGTCATACTTGGAAGCAGGAGGAGGTCCCCACGCGAGGTAACCACCCACATGCATACATCAGTCCTGACTCCGGGACAGAAGGGGGAGCTCTACACCCGAGTTCAGGGGAGCTGCCCTATTTCTGGCAAGGAGGAGGAGGTTAGTCAGTCTGTAATCTGTAAGGGAGAAAGGAGAGGAAAAGACGTAGGAGAGAGAGCTCTTGGGAGCAGAGCTGAGAGAGAGCTCACCCCAGAGAAGCGCTACAGAGGATACCAGAGTCCTAGGTCAGATGGGAACTGCACGACCCGCTGATCAATTCTGAAGGACAGGAGACTGGCTGAACATAGAGACCCGGAGGCACAGCAGCATAGTGAGAGCCCGGAGCTGCAATCAACACAGCAGTGTCTGTTACAGGTTTGTGCTGCCTGCCATACGGAAATGAGGGCAAGAAGGCAGGAGGAGGGCCGAAGAATAGCTCATAGGCAGCTGGGACCCAAACGGAGAAGCGCAGCAGGCGGCCCTCCAAACCCATCTGGCAAGTTGGACTCCGACTGCTTTCAGGCTGACCGGACCCTCCTAGACCTGGTAACTAGTGCCCCCGACTTCACTGCATTTCTACAGTAAATGTAAAAGAGCTGCACCCCTTTGTGTCCTCCTGTTATTTCCCGCGCCCTCCTTGCCGCCTACTGTTCCACAACTACCATCCCATAGACTTTATTGTCAAACCCCCAGGGGCCCGCTCCACCGGTGGGGAGAGTTACCATCCCGGCTGTCACTACACCTATCCCCTGGGGCTCACCCAAGCAGCGCTGGTCTTCCATGACCAGGTACCACAGGTGGTGTCACGTAAAGACTCATAATCTCCTGTAAATACCCCACAGCCAGGGCCACTGAGCTGTGCCACAGCCACCCTGACCTCCCTGAAAGATCCCTGGCCCGGCTACTGAGTACCCCAGGCTCTTGCGGCCGTTGCAAAGTCATATCCTTTACAAAACTCATTAGCCACGTGTTTTACCATCTGACGCTGGTGATAGAACCTCTTTCTATGCTGACCATTTTGTAAGGAGACAGTCTCTTAAAGAAGCTGAGGTTGTGACATTTGGAACTGTGGTGTTTTGCTGCAAGTTTGGCGTTTTGTAGTCCATCCTTTTTGTGTCTATTTTACTTCTGCCTGTTTCTCTTACCTTGTGTTGTATCATTGCAGTGGTGAGACTAGTATCCTCACCGGCCTGCACACAAACTAGAGTGAGTCCAGGGCAAGAGAGGCCCTAGACACGTGACAGCGACGGATGGGAAGGGGGCTGTGGAAGACCCGTATTGAGATGTTAGGGAGTTTGGGGTGCAGACCCAGGTGAGTGTCAGGAGGTGACCCCTCTCCCTATCGCCAGGGCCCTCCCATCCCAGTTGTCACCCAAGTATTGTGCAACACGCTGAGAGTCCGCATGTTCCAGCGTGGCGGTATACATGAACAATAATTATTCTCTTTATACAGCACTCTCAGGACGTTGCATATTAACTCACCTGTACAATTTACTCCATCTCCTTGATATCCATTTTTACACTTGCATTCATAACCTCCAATTGTATTATAGCAGTTGGCCATAGTGTGACAGTTGTTGTTGTCAGTGGCGCATTCATCAATGTCTGTGAGATTAGAGGAAAAACAGGCTGTTACTTGATATTTACATGAGAAATATACAGATTCCATACATGTTACATGAACATTTACCTTCATACATTCACAATCTATACTGGAAATTGGTAGTGAATGGGCAATTAGTGCAATGGCTGGCACAAAGTGGAGGCATTGGTGTGATATATGAGCCTGGCTAAACCAATTCCACATAGGTATTAAACCAGTTGTCATAAGAAGAGATGAGTGAATCGATTTAATTTACATTTGTTTAACATTTGTAGGACTTTGTGCAGCAGCTCAACGATTAATGCCCTACAGTTATCACATTGTATAACGCAGCCAAATAGGGAGGACTTTCATAACATTTATAAAATCTGAAGTGGTAACTATAGTAGCCATTTTATTGTGAATTTGGATAGAGAATGGATGTTATTCCTGGCTTTAGTCAATGTGTCTGTGAGGAGGGAGAGTCACTGTGTCTGTGAGGGGGGAGAGTCACTGCGTCTGTGAGGGGGGAGAGTCACTGCGTCTGTGAGGGGGGAGAGTCACTGCGTCTGTGAGGGGGGAGAGTCACTATGTCTGTGAGGGGGGAGAGTCACTGTGTCTGTGAGGGGGGAGAGTCACTGTGTCTGTGAGGGGGGAGAGTCACTGTGTCTGTGAGGGGGGAGAGTCACTGTGTCTGTGAGGGGGGAGAGTCACTGTGTCTGTGAGAGGGGGAGTCACTGTGTGTGTGTGGGGGGAGTCACTGTGTCTGTTCAGGGGGAGAGTCACTGTGTCTGTGAGGGGGAGAGTCACTGTGTCTGTGAGGGGGGAGAGTCACTGTGTCTGTGAGGGGGGAGAGTCACTGTGTCTGTGAGGGGGGAGAGTCACTGTGTCTGTGAGAGGGGGAGTCACTGTGTGTGTGTGGGGGGAGTCACTGTGTCTGTTAAGGGGGAGAGTCACTGTGTCTGTGAGGGGGAGAGTCACTGTGTCTGTGAGGGGGGAGAGTCACTGTGTCTGTGAGGGGGGAGAGTCACTGTGTCTGTGAGAGGGGGAGTCACTGTGTCTGTGAGGGGGGGAGAGTCACTGTGTCTGTGAGGGGGGAGAGTCACTGTGTCTGTGGGGTGGGGGAGAGTCACTGTGTCTGTGAGTGAGGATAATGAAGGACATGAATAAGCACCAAGAGAATCAGGTGTGTACAAGAAACTGAGATCACCCATGATAGAAAATAAGCACATTTTGTGTGGTATGGAGATGCCCTAGGCATTTGTTGTGGTGCCCTCTACTCACACTATCATAATTGCCTTTTCAGGGGGGTCATGAAGGGGCACATAACCGGAAGGGTCTGCTTGCTCGATCAGTGTGGTTATAGAGCTTCTGTAATTCAATCACACATACAAGTCTTTTTAGCAATTGGAGGCTACAAAGTACTTTTGATTTATAGCAAATTGATTCTATGAGAATCTAATTTCTTGGCCAAACTGTCGATTTTAATTTAAAAAGATATAGTTATAGCCGCAGTCATAAGCCTGAGTCATCCACTGACTGTTTTCTTTCTTTCTAAAGTTAGTTTGCTTCTATAGCCCTGTATCTAAATACCCTGACCAAGGCTGAGTCCTATCTTGTTGCCCTACTGATGTTTAGCTGCTTCCGCCATAGCTATGCCCTTGCATTTTGCTGCATTGTAAACGACTGAATACAGGCAAAAAAGCCACATGTAATATGGAAGTAAAAACACCCCAACTTTACTATGTCCAATATAAGGTGGTGTCTCATTTTTTAACTACCATAGGTTCTCCTATCTAGCCACTCAGCTGTTAAGTAGTCATCCATGTAGTGCATGGATTATCTGGGTGCTCCAGAATAGGAGGGGCTCTCTGCTTATAAAAAAGGTTTCCAGACAGAGACCGCTCCACTCTAAGTCCTAATTGATCATAAGTAAAGGGATTATTTTAAAAGGGTGGTCCGAAACCAACATTTATCCTAAATGTCTATTTGATATAAATCTAATCTAATATATTTTTTTTTTTTTAATTGAAAAGTCCCTACAGTTCCACGTTCCGTCACTATGCATTCTAACTGCTTTTTCATTATTTTTTTTACTTATTTCCCATTTAATGACATTTTGTTTTAGAACCCCCAGTGTGGATACTCATTGAGATGTCATCAGTGGGCAGAGTCTGTGGTTACTGCTGCAGCATTTGTTACCATCCTGACACAAAACATCATCAGTGACATCTGTTTCAGTGGGTGAGCCACTCCCTACTCCACTGAGCATGTGTCGGTTGTCAATTCCCACATATGCTCAGTAGAGCTCCCCTGTCACTATGCAAGGGGAAGACATGGCGACAGTGCGCTGCATTGCTGCCTCTAATGGAAAGTGATGAAGCAGGAAAGAGAGTGCACTGTCATTGCACATCGTAAGTACAAAGCCCGGCGAGTAGGAAAAACAGAAATCAGCAAGTGACATCACTATCGGGGGCAGGCATGGTCTGTGTTTTTTATCTGCTTGCTGCTTTCTCATTTTACATCACACAATGACAGTATGCTCTCTTTCCTGGCTCATCACTTCTCATTAGAGCTGGCAAGGGAGTGCACTGTCACTGTGCATTGAAAGTAGTATTGCACAGAGACAAGGGAGTTCTACCAAGCGTTTGTTTGAGCATGCTTAGCAAGGCAGGGACTAGACCAGCCTCTGAAATGGATGTGAATGCATACACAGGTACCCACAGGCCTTCCTAGAACACAGATGAAAATCCACAGCAGGTACACCAGTGCAACCAACACCTTCCACCCCAGCACAGTAGGGGGAGCTCCACTTGCTGCCCTTAGGCAAGGTCCCCTATAAATACTGCTGCTGGGGAAGAGTTAGTCAGAGTGTGCAGATGCTAGGAGAGCTGCGGATACGTCCTGGTGATCGGTGCCATGCTAGGCCCGAACCGGTGACCCTGAACAGCCTCTGAGGAGGTTGGGTACAGAAGGCAAGGAGAGGGAAGGGAAGGAAAAGTGGGGACCGAGGAGCCTGAATAGGTTTGCCCAAACAGCACACCAGACACCAGGGTCCGCATCTGCAGGAAAGCTACACGCCCACCAGAGAACCCGGCAGACCGTGGGGACTTTAGTCACCCGGTCACCTGCTAATCCGTTCAGGGAGGCATACACCATGGAAAGAGAAGCAGTGGGAGTCATCAGAGGTTGCCCATCGACAGCGCAGGTGGAGAGAGAGGGAGTAGTGGAGGCCAGCCAAGTTCTACACGGGGCAGGGGCTTCAACACAGCGAAAAGAGAACACAGAGGCCTTACACCCACTTGCTGTGGAGATTCACCTGTGTTTCCTGGTCACCCGACAGTCTTCTGGACTTTTACCTGATATACCACCAGTAGAAAGGTAAAGAGACATTCAGCAGCGTGTGTGTGCGTTCTTCACCCTCTGTCCCCGCTACCCACAGAGACTACCTCGTTAACCCACAACCTGGCCAAACCCCATCCCTCACCATCAACACTGCCCTGGAGGATTAGCTCTACCTGTAGGGAGCTGCTCCATCCTAGCCGCAATACCACCACCCTCCGGAGGACTGTGGCGGTGCAGGTGTCTAGTCACCAGGCACTACAGGTGGCGTCACATGATAAACACTTAAACCCCTTAATTGGCAGCTGTCTCCCCCTTAGGGCCACGGGTCTGCGCAGGCCACAAGTGAGATCCCCCCGAAGCTGAGGGCCCAGACATCCGACTTCCCATACCCTGGGGCGGTACAGACGTCACTGATGTGGTTGTGGCAGTAAACACAGTCTCTGCCCCAGGTGATGCTTCCTCTGAGTATCCAGCATGCACTGGGGTTATCAAAGTGTCATCAAACAGGAAGTAGATAAAAAAAATAGTAAATCGGTTTGATAGCGTAGTGAGGAAACAATAGGGAGTTTTTAATTAAAGCTTATTAAAAAGATTAAATTATTGCATTAAATAGACATTTAGGCTTAAAATAAATGTTAGTTTCAGATCACCCCTTTAATGATACAACTAAGAACAGCTAAAACAAAATTCACGATAACAGGTAGATAAAAGTCCAACCTTTATTGATTTATCTAGTTGTATAAAGGAAATTAATTATACCTGCAGAAGTCACTAAATCTTACCTGAACACTGAGAGCCGTTAAGCCTGAAGCCTGACTTGCAGATGCACATATATGACCCCACGATGTTCACACAGACGGTTCTGTTATCTTTGCACACATCTTCTTGGCATTCATCAGTGTCTATACAGTCTACACCATTGCCTTGAAATCCTACGTCACATATGCACTTGTATCCAATGGCTGTGTAATGACATAAAGCTTTAGGATGGCAAGATGGTTTGCAGGCTGTAGACGGCCGAGCACAGCTGCCATTAAGGACTAGTGTGCCATTAAGGCAGGAGCAAACATAGGACCCTATCGAGTTGATGCATACAGCTCCTTCCATACAGGTATAATTGCTTAATGAACATTCATTGATGTCTTTACATAGAAATCCATCACCCGTAAAACCCAGAAAACATTGACATCCATAACTTCCCGGGAAGTTAGAACACAAGGCGTTTTCATGGCAAGTCAACTGGTTCCTACATTCATCAATATCTGAGCAGTTTAACCCATTTCCTTCATACCCCTTGTTGCATCTGCAATCATATGAACCAAACGTATTGGTACATGTGGCCTGTGCATGGCAGGGACCGCTCAGACACTCATCAATGTCATTGCAGCTGAGTCCATTGTTATTACTGAATCCAGACCTGCATTCACAATAGAAAGAGCCAAAGGTATTAAAGCACTGTGCATTGAGTTGGCAAACTCCAGCCACTGTCGCACATTCATCAATGTCTTGGCATGACGTGTTGTTAACAGTTTGGAAACCGGTGGCACAAAGACACCGATAAGAGCCAGGTGAGTTGAGGCATTCGGCACCGTATAGGCAGTTGCCATTGTTCAATGCACATTCATCTATATCCAAGCATTGTTTGACTCCATCGCCAGAAAATCCATTTGAGCACGCGCAAGATAGAGATCCAGGGAGGTTTGTGCATATGGCATTGGCATGGCACCCTCCATTGTTTTGCACACATTCATTTATATCTGTACAGGTTCTTCCGTCTCCCGTAAAACCATTTTTGCATGAACATCTAAAGCTTCCTGGGAAATTTTGGCATGAAGCATCACGACTACAGATCCCAATGTTGCATTCGTCGATATCAATGCACCGGCTCTGATTTATCATGTAACCTGAAGCACAATCGCACTGGAATGATCCTTCTGTGTTGCGACAGGTGGACTCACTAGGACATGTGTTATCTTGTAGACATTCATTGATATCGGAGCAGGCAAATCCATTTCCGAAGAAGCCTTGTCTGCAGGTACAGTTGTAGCTACCCAGAAAATTGCTGCAGATGGCCTGTCCATGGCACCTGTTGCCCGTCACACATTCATTAATGTCAACACAAGTCAAGCCATTTCCATTAAAACCATCCAGACAAGTGCAGCTATAAGACCCAGGAGAATTGGTACATGTGGAAAATGGACTGCATATGCGGTTGGCACATTCGTCAATATCCATACACCTGTTGTCTGTGTTTTGATATCCGTTTGAACATGTGCATTGATAAGATCCGGGAAGGTTTCGGCAGCCATTGAATCCAAAAGCACGAGAGCATACCCCAGGGGTATCAGTGCATTCATCTATATCCAGACAGAGATAATTACCATTGCCTTTAAACCCAGAATTACATGTGCAGAGGTATGACCCAGGACTGTTCGTACAAGTGGCATTCCAGTGACATAAATTGACTTTTTTACACTCATCAATATCTGTGCAATTAAGTCCATTCCCTGTGTATCCTGTCTTGCATTGACAAGTCCTGTCTCCAGGTATGTTGGTACAAAGTGCATCGGAGTGGCACCCGCCATTACCACTAGCACATTCATTAATGTCTGTGCAATTAAAGCCATTTCCATTATAACCGGGTCTGCACTGACACAAGTAACTTCCAAGGGTGTTTGTACATGTAGCTTGTTGGTGGCACTGGTTCAGTGAAGTGGAGCATTCATTGATGTCAGTACATTCTTGACCATTACCAGAATATCCATCTTTGCAAACACAGAAGTAGTCCCCGTCGATGGTGCTCAAGCAGTCCGCGTCTTTGTGGCACTGAAGACCTTTTGAAGAACACATGTCGTTGGCTGGAAGAGAATGCAAAGTAATGAATGTAAGCAAGAAGTAATTAAATTAGCCTAGACCATTTACAGAGGCGTCATCATCATACATGTAAGTCTATAAAAGTTTAAGAAAGCAGAAATCCAATAGAGATGAACAAAAAGATTCAATCTACTCTGGTTCAGCACCCAGTTGGGTTCTCTATGGAGCCGGTTCAGGGCAGTGTTCATTTCTGTGCCTCAATCCAAATTCAAATCGTTTTGCTCATCTCTAAAATTCATTCAATATGTTTTCTAATGTGTGATGGATACAAGTGAGATCATATTGGTAGATTCCATAAACTTGGTCTACCGCTGATTTCCTGAGAAAAACACAATGGTGAAGAAATGGAGTCATGGGTTGGTCAAGTTCTTTTGGTGCCCAAGGATTGAATTTCAGAATCACCTTCAAGGTTGCTATTTGACAAATACTAAGTCATTTGCTTAATTATTCATTAAATACATTATTAACATAAATCCCACAATTCCTTTTACTCCAATCCCATCCACATATGTACAGTTCCCAATCTAGGCCCAGCTGACCACTTTGCAATTATCTACAGTCAGATCTGCTTGGTTTTGCTGCTCTTTTCCCACCTCCATCTCTCACCAAATATTAGTTTATATTTTTATTTTTAAGAGGCTCTATTGCCATATTTCAGAATGCATGTATTAATAAAAAGATTTCTTAGATTACATTGTCCAGCTATAGAGTGAGAGAACTCATGAGTCCAAGTGTATTCAGTCTCCACACACCTAGCCTGACTGACAGCTGCAGCTTGTACTGAGCAATGTGAGATCTCGTCAGCAGAAGGAATACTAAGGAACTACCAATCACCGTAGATAGGCTGAGATTCAACAGCTGTAGGGAGGAGGGACACTGAGGAGCTGTCAATCAGGCTAGATGGTCAGAGAGTAAGTTAAAGATTCTGAAAGTATTATGCAGCCATTAAAATATGGAATTGCAAAGTAAATACACCAGCCTCGGCTGGTATAACAGATCTATTCAATTATATATTATAAAATCTAGTGAATGACTTTACTCGTGCCCTCAATTTACTACTCTGTCCACACCGTGTCCCTGATCTGAATTTTCTCTTCTGGTTTCATTGACAATTAGACAATAACTGCAATCCAATTACTGCTGCATTATATAGTCCTAAGAATATATAAACCTTTCCCCATGTAATGTGTGATATTTTTACTCTTATAATAGTTAATACCAGTTCACTGTCCAGTATAAGTAGGTCAATAATGTTATGTACTGATACAAATCGTTATATTGCATAATCCAAAGTCCTAGAAATTGTGGCGCCCCTGAGGGTCCAGTTGCCACAGACGTACTGCACCAAAGTCAGAGGTGTAGTATCCCACTCTTGAGTGAGGAGGGAGGGCTATCCGGTACCCACACACCCGCACCCAACACCACAACACTAGAGGTCTGTAACATCTTTGCTGCGTCACCAACTACCCCAGTGGATCTGAACAGCAGCATCGGCCATCCAATTGCCGAATACCACGGGTGGCGTCACATATTAATTCCCCATATAAACTTCACCCATTTTTATGACACGGCCAAGGTCACGGAGCCAGTTCACACCACCGCGACATTCCCCAAAAGAAATGACCTGTCCGGTTCCAAGTACCCACGGCCCTCGTGGCTAAGCGTGTCAAAAAGACCCTAGTATCAGCTAGGTCTCTCCAACAACTTCTAAAATGCCATTTTCAGAGTGTTAAGTTTTGCAATAGGTGGAGGTCACAGGTTCACAAACATGGATCCAGAAAATAAAATGTCCTATAGATAACTATAGAACATATAGAAAGCTGTTCCCACATCAGCACCACCAGGTTGCCGAAACCCATAACCTACTGTCTCCTTCCACATTATTCTGTAAGCCCACAAGGGCAGGGTCCGCTCCCCTCTGTACCCATCTGTCAATGTTGGATTATTTACTGAAATTTTTATCTGTATTTTGTATGTAACCCCTTCTTATGTAAAGCACTATTGAATCAATGGTGCTCCAAGGAATAAATAATATTAATAACTGAAATTTTATGTATAATACCATTTATCTAAATGATAGCCAATGGAATTAATATTTTATCTTACCTGCTAAGACATAATGTCCAGTCATTGATGTCCAAGTCAACAGGAGCAATGAAACCCTCATAAAAAGAAAAAAATAATGATTAAGAATGGTATCTACAAGATGGGCAGACATACAGGTAGCCAAGGGCATAAAAAACAACAACATCTACTGTCAACAAAAAATTATGATCAACGCCAATGTCTCTGGTCCATCGCAGTTGGAAATAGAGGACATCAAAGTCGAATATGAGTTTTCTGATGCCAGAATTGAATGAAAAGTTAGTCAAGTCTTGGGCATTGATGTAGAGTGCTGGATTGTTAAACTGTACAAAAAATAATGCTAAATTACAAGTGACACTTGTAAAAGTCCTAAATTCATAAGTACATAAAATATAATAGTGTCTCATTGTACACTATGGTACACAGTCTCTCAATACTTACCTACATGCAACCCGTGATTCTCTCAAGATCTCCTCCTTTCCTCCTCTCTTATCTCTTCTTCCCACAATCACATACAAGATTTCTACCATGCATCCCCCATTCTCTTAAACTCTCTACCCCAACACATCAGACTCTACACCCCTTTCTACAAGCCTATAACCTGCTGTGACCCCTTGTCCACTAAACAGCAGCACGACCAGCTCTACCTTCACCTACTGTATCTTCACTCATCCCCTGTACTGTGAGCACTCGTGGGCAGGGTCCTCTCCCCTCACCTACGGTATCCTCACCCATCCCTTGTGGACTGTGAGCCCTCATAAGCAGGGTCCTCTCTCCTTACCTACTATATCCTCACCCATCTCTTGTAGACTGTGAACTCTCGCAGGTCGTGTGGCACTTGGACCTGGGCTCCATTCACTGCAGGGATGTCACGGGGGTCGAGGCCCAGCTTCCATGACCCTGGGGGAGTCAGTTCAGGGGGGATGTGGAATTAGGGATTGTCTGATGGGGATAGAGTTTGTTGAAGTTAAGTTTATGACGCCATCTACGGTTCTCGGTCAAGATGGACCAATGCTGCGGGTCAGACCTCCAGGGTTGTTGGTATGGCAGCCTGATGTCGTTGCTCCCCGTAGGTGGAGCAGTGCCCCGGGGCAGAAGTATTTAATTGCGATGAGTGTGCAAGGCATGTTCACACTGGGGCTCTGTGTCTCGTCTAATTTTGCAGTCGGCGGCTCTGCAAGTGGGGAATAAAACAGTCTCCCACAGCGTTGAAATTCTTCACCCAGTTTACTCACTGAAGTTGCAGCTGATCGCCAGGCACTTCTCTCTGCCAAGTTTCAGTCTGGTCTGTCCTCACGGGAATCGGGATAGCTTGCCCAAGACCCCCTTTGTGTGCCTTTCCATTCTTTGGTCTCTCTCTCCCAGCACTGCCTCTTCACCTCTCCTGTCAGTGCCTCCGCACGCAATGCCCTAATCTAGCAGCCACAGGCCATCTCGGACAACTGGTAACTGTCTCCTGACCGTAGTTTAGTTGCCTTCTCAGGAGGTGTGTTAGGCTGCGGCCACCACTCCTTTAGACTGCGTGGAAACCGGTTCAGTAGTTCGGGCATATAGCTTCTGCGCCACGTTCAGGGCCAGTTCTCTGCTTGTCGACCAACCCCTCTGTCCGACTATCTTAGTCCCGGATCTGGGTGTCCAGGCAGTTTTCACTCCACCTGTGCTGCTGGGGTCTTCTCTGTTCCCCTTACTCATGACTGCACACTTCTTCTTCCTTCTCCTCACTCGTTCTCCCTCTACTCTCCACTAAATTACTTACTTTCACCTCCCATCTGTTCTTCCCCTGTCCCCTTCTGACTCCCCTCGCACTTGCCGATGGTCCCCTGGGTCCTAAGGTGTGTTGGGTGTGTTTGGTGGATGTCTGAGTTTACCATCCCGTTCCCTCAAGGACAGAGATACCACACCTATTACTGGGTGCAGTACCCCTTTGTGGCGACCAGACCGGTGGGGCACCACATATTCTCCAATGCACTATAGCCCTAAATTTTGCCTATTCTAAGAATAGGTCATCCTTTTTGTAGTCCTGGAGAAGCATTTTAAATTCTGACCAAATTTTTAGATCGCTAACGATATGTAGACTAATATAAAAACATAACGTTTTGCTGCTCTAGGTCTCATGCGTATGATTGAGGGTTCTATACATGTGACACCATATGATTTGGCCACATTCTGGGTCCAATCAATCCAGCCCTTATTGTCAGTAACATACCATAGGAAAGGCGCACATTTTTGCACATGTAGGTGAACAACATTTGCTTGGCGTCTTAATGCTAGATTTGACAACTTTATTGAAAAAGGAGTGTATGTCTCGCCCCAGGGCTATGGGGTACTCGGAACCAGGCTTTGTAGCGCGTCCGGGGGAGTCACAGGGATCAACACCCGGCTTCCGCGACCCTGGAGAGCGGCTTTTAAAAAAAAGGATGTTTTGGGGATAGGATTTAGAGCAGGGGTCTCAAACACGCAGCCCCGAGCCGCAAGCGGCCCGCCAGGCTTCCCACTGCGGCCCGGGGCACCTTGAAGAAATAACATGCCCTGGGCCATTGTGAAGGGAGCCGCCGCGGTACCCGCTTTATAGTGACTTACGGGTACCGCTGAAACAAGGGCCATGATCGTGCCTTTACATTCAATCAAGCAGGCAGCCGGCGGACCAATCAGAAGCCTCCTGTCACAGGAGGCGGCCGATGGACCAATCAGAAGCCTTCTGTCACAGGAGGCGGCCGGCGGACCAATCAGAAGCCTCTTGTGACAGGAGGCTTCTGATTGGTCCGCCGGCAGCCTCCTGTGACAGAAGGCTTCTGATTGGTCTGCCGGCCGCCTCCTGTGACAGGAGGCTTCTGATTGGTCCGCCGGCCGCCTGCTTGCTTGAATGTACAGGCACAATGGCACTTGTTTCAGCGGTACCCGGAAGCCACTATAAAGCGGGTACCGCGGCGGCTCCATGGCCCAGGGCATCATTAAGGTGTGTGAGAGTGAGAGTATATGTGTGAGTGTATTTGTGTGTATATGTGAGTGTGTGTATGTGTGAGTGTATTTGTGTGTATATGTGAGTGTGTGTGTGTGTATATATGAGTGTGTATATGTGTGTGTATATGTGAGTGTGTGTGAATATTTCTGAGTTAGTGTGTATATGTGTGAGAGTGTGTATATGTGTGAGTGTGTGTGTATTCCAGTGGCACATCGCCGGTGGCTGGTGCTGGTGAACCGCTTGGTGCCGCCTAATGCTGGGTGCTGGCAGCTGCCACCTGGTGCTGGCGGCTGGTGCCTGGTGTTGGCGGCTGGTGCCTGGTGCTGGCGGCTGCCGCCTGGTACCTGGTGCTGGCGGCTGCCGCCTGGTGCCTGGTGCTGGCGGCTGCCGGGTGCTAGAGGCCGCTGGGTGCTGGTGGCTACCATGTGCCGCTTAATGCCTCGTTCTGACAGCTGCCGGCTGCCACATGGTGCTGGCGGCTGCCAGGTGCTAGCGGCCACTGGGTGCTGGCGGCTGCCGCCTGGTGCTGGCGGCTGCCAGGTGCTAGCGGCCACTGGGTGCTGGCGGCTGCCGCCTGGTGCTGCCGGGTGCTAGAGGCCGCTGGGTGCTGGCAGTTGCCAGGTGCCGCTTAATGCCGGGGGCTGGCAGCTGTCAGCTGCCACCTGGTGCTGGCAGTTACCAGGTGTTAGCGGCCACTGGGTGCTGCCGAGTGCCGCCTAATGCCGGATGATGGCAGCTGCCGGTTGCCACCTGGTGCCGCCTCCCAGTTGCTGCCGGGTGCCGCCTAGTGCTGGCAGCTACCGCCGGGTGCTGCCGGGTGCCACCTCCTGGGTGCTGGCGGCTGCCGGGTGCCAGCAAATGCCGGGTGCTGTCAGCTGCCGGATGCTGCCGGCTGCAGGCTGGTGACGGCAAGTGGGAGACCGGGAGCCACAGAGGAAGAAGCGGCCGGGATGAGAAGAGTGGAGTCAGGTAAGGCGCTGTTACAGCCGAACATAGCAGCCTGGGGGAAGGGGGGAACGTGACCGATGAAAGTGCCAGGGGCGGTGGGAACTCCAAATATGGCACTATGTAAGTGTGTCAATGTGTGAGTGTGTGTGTTTGTGTGAATATGTCTGAGGATGTATGTGTGAGTGTGTATGTGAGTGTGCGGGTGTGTATATGTGTGAGTGTGAGCGAGAGAACAAAAAGAACAGAGACCAGGTTGCGAGGACATCTCTACAAAAAGGCATTGGGATGGGGGACATTACTGCAAGATGACAAGGGAGGGAACATTACTAAAAGATGGGGACATTACTACAAAATGAGGACCAGGATGGGAGACATTAATATAGGATGGGGACCAGGATGGGGCATTACTACACATATGGACCAGGGAGGAACATTACTACAAGATGGAGACCAGGGCAGGGGCATTACTACAAGACGAGGACCAGGATGGGGGTCATTAATATAGGATGGGAACATTACTACATATAGGGACCAAGGAGGAACATTACTTTAAAAAGGCCACCAGGATGGGGACATTACTACAAGACGGGGACCAGTTTGGGGGACATTAATATACAATGGGGACCTTCCTACATAAAGGAGATTAGGGTGGGAACATTCCTACAAGAAGATCAGGATTTGTACTTTACTAGATTGAGCAAAAAATTCTGGTATTGCTAAAATGTCACTCATGGTACCTTTACACGCCGCGACTGCAGGCTGGATACATCCCGCTACTTCACGTGCACGAGCACGCTCAAACGGTTACAAACGGTCAACGCATCACCTTTACACGCCGCCACGCTACATCTATAGCTAGCTACATCGCCGGGTGTCTCAAGTAGCCAGCTGTAGCTCATTTACACACCGCTACAACCAGCTACTATGGGCGTACCTGGTGCAGCAGGGACAGCACATAGGCGTGCTACAATTGTGGATTACGAGACGTCCGTACGCTGATAGGACAAAGCAATAATACCATGATTGGCCAGGCATCGCAGGAGGCTGATTAATATTTGACGCTCGAGCAATTGTGTAGTGTGACTCGTCGGCTCCTTAAATATGCCGCCCTGTGCGCCGACAACCAATCGGACCGCACCATCTTCCACCAATGATCGCACATGGGGCGCGGTAACACGGAGCCTAGGTGACGCCTTAGCTACATTGCAGCTACATCGCAGGCTGTCCCGAGTTCCCTTCCGTTGCTTCTTTACACGCCGACACAGCTCGCTACCATCGGCGTTGTAGCCATCAGTTTTCGAGCAGAGCTAGGAAACAGATGTATCTGTTGCCGGCTGTATCGTCACGTCTTCAGACGCCGCTACGACGGGCTACATTGGCGCTACAAGCTACATTTGTAGCCTGTAGCGGGATGTATCCTGCCGTCGCGGCGTGTAAAGGTACCTTAAGGGTACCGTTACACGTCGCAACATTGCATGCAGTTTCACAGGCAATTTGCTGGTTGCAGTGAAATCATGGACACATTGTTCCATTTGTACACGGCCACAAAATAGAACAATGTGTCCATGATTTCACTGCAACCAGCAAATTGCCAGTGAAATTGCATGCAATGTTGCGATGTGTAACGGTACCCTTAGTCCTACAAGCAATGCGGCCCCCCGATAGCAATTTTTTTCTACATGCGGCCCATCAACCCAGCTGAGTTTGAGACCCCTGATTTAGAGGATAGGTGTTGTGATGCCACCTGTGGTATCCGGCTATTGGGTCGGCGCTGCTGTGCGGGACCTCCGGGGATGATGAACGGACAGCTGAGGTGTTATCGCTCCCAATAGGTGGAGCGGTTGCCAGGGGCGACGGTAACAGTCTATGGCGATGGTAGGCTCTTGGGGTGCAGGATTCAGGGCGCTGAATAACTGACAGACACACAAGCTTGTTTCCTTTACCTTTACTGTAGTTGCAAACATCAGGGTACAGTCCACAGTCGATAGTAGGAATCCGAGCAGCCTGGAAGCAAGCTACGGATCTCCCCAGCCAGCTAGTTCTAAAGGCCTCCTTGCTGTGCACCTGTCTGTTGGTCCTCGCTGACTGTAACTAAGCTGTGACCTCCTGTTCCTGCTTGTCAGTCCTCACTCGTATGGCAGGCAGCTCGAGCCCTTCCCGGGTGCCTCTTCTCTGACCACTGTCCCTGGGCTCTTCTACGCTGCTGTGCCCCAAGTGCTGTGTTGGCCAGGAGATTTGGAATCTTCTGTATGCCGGTTTTGACTGCTGGGCCTAGAGCACTCTCGCAACCTCGGACCCCGGTGTCCGGTTCTGGCGCTCCGCTCTGGGGTGAATCGGTAACAGGCTCCACTCCCCAAGCTTACTTCTCTCCTCAGACCCTTGCTCATCGGTCTCTCACACTAGCTGGTCCTTACTCAGCTCAACCTGGGATGAGCTTAGCACTGCTCAAGGCCACAGGTCTTCTTCACTGTCCTCCCAGCAACTGAACTGACTAATTCCGCCTCCAGCCAGAGTTTATAGGGGAGGACTCCCCTGAACCCAGGTTAGAGCTCCCCCTTCTGGTCTGGAGTCAGGAAGGTGTTATGTGCTGTGGGTTTCCTAATGTGGATACCCTACCTTGCTTCCAAGCATGACCCTACCCCCGAGGGAAGTAAGGACATCATGGCAACCGGACTCAGGGGTGCCACATGTAATTTAGCAAAAGGGGATGTGGTTGGTACCGCCTGACAGATTCCTTCTAATTTACAACAGAAAAGTGGAGCAAATCTTAGCAGAAATATACTACGATCCATGACTATGTATATATCTGACAGGTAGTTAAACTAATGAATTTGGCCCATCTTACTCAACCATACCCTGGATCTAGATTGGTGTACAATATGCCAATCCTGATGAATTTACACCTCTGTGTGCCATCGATTATTAAACAATTATGCCACGGTTAATCAGACGCTATATAGGTGCTCTTTTTTTACCACATAATGTAAATGTGGCACCCCTGCGATCTGGTCGCCACAGAGGGGTACTGCACCCAATCCACGGGTGTGGTATTTCCATCTGCAGTAAAACAGGATGGTAAGTGCAGACACCCACAAGCTGTCCCAGGGACGGCGGGTGAACCCAGTAGTGGGACGGCCCAGGTAGTCAGTGGAACGGCGAGTAGAGAAAGGTGGTGGGTGGGAAGTTAGGAAGAGAGCAGTCAGAAAGTAGGAAAGGAGACAAAAGGGAAACACAACAGGAAGTGGTAGCTCAGTACGAGAGGAGGCTGGCGGAGTAAGTGTGGCGCCCCTGCGACCAGGTGGCCACAGAAGGAAGTGCAGCCAGGTAAGGCAAAACAGTTGAAAACACACCACACAGATGCACACACCGACCCTACGCCTATGACTCTAGGTTGGGCAAGGGGTGGCAGGTGTTAAGAGAAGTGGGTGGAGCGTAGAGTAGCACTAACAAAGTGGGTGGAGAAAACAACACTAGAAAAACCCGTGAACACACAGCAGGAGTCAGAAGAAGAAGTGAGGAGAAGCAGTAGGAAGTAGGA
This sequence comes from Allobates femoralis, assembly GCA_033576535.1. Lineage (NCBI taxonomy): Eukaryota > Metazoa > Chordata > Amphibia > Anura > Aromobatidae > Allobates > Allobates femoralis. The sequence goes on along the minus strand of JARQOC010000001.1, from coordinate 574,526,784 downwards.
AGAAGAGAACAGAACGGTGAGAGGGTCTTCCCAGGAGGTTTTGGGTTCCCTGGAGGCACAGAATCCCATGAGGCATAGCCACGAGGAGAGAAAGCCCACTCCATAGCCTGGAGGTGACGGGAAGGAGAGAAAGACTGAAAGACATCCCATAGTTGAAGGAAGGTGGGAGGACAAGGGCCTGGCAGCCGCACACATCTTAGCTGACCAGAGGATCCCTGAGCTGAAACAGTGACAGACAGAAGGAGCCTGGTGTGCCCAAATATCTGAACCTGGGACACTGGAGGCTAGGCCACGACCAGAGAACTGGCTCTGAAGAGGTGCCTAATCACGAGACACACTGGTGTGGGGCAGGTGCTTTATGACCTGCAGCCTAACTTTCCACCACGGTTTAAGAACACAGTCGTCATACTAGGACTGGTGACCCTGACTGACAGGGAAACATTCACCCAAAAGCCTGCGATGACCAGACTGAACCCGTGGATGAGGTACTAGAGGAGAGACTAAAAGGGCCTGAACGGATTTAGAGGGAGCAACGCGGAGGAGCCACCTGAGCTGCACAGTCTAGTAACCCAGAGCAGTGCTGAAGTGTTTAAGTGTGACCAAAAGAACTGTAAACTGTGTAAACTGCTGTGGAAAGATCAAGTAAAGTACCCAGTAAGCTCAATCTTGCCTGAGACTGCCTACTTCCAGCGTCGCAGTAATGTCCCGCCTGAGGAGCCACAGACTGGCTGGAGAGCTGCAGCTTTGAAATAAGTGCACTACACCCAGTGCAATCCCTCAAAAGGCCCATCCATCACATCTACTCCTGCCCTGGGGACCCTCAGTTATACCCAACGAAGGCTTACCATCCAAGCTGCACCAAGCTGCCCCAAGTCACCGTCCTCAGCATGAATACGGCAGTGGTGGTTCTACTAACCACATACCCTGGATGACGTCACGACAAATCCCTTGTAAATACCCCTTTTTGGACTGATCCCAGGCCACGGTACCGGGTCACGACTAACTTGATACCCCAGAGAGACAGCACTGGCCCAGTTCCTGAGTACCCCAGGCACTGAGCGGACAGTGAGCAATCCACCCATGCACCCTAATATGAAGTGAACCCTGAGGGGCAGGGTGAACACCAGGGACCTGGCCTTGAAGGTGGCGAGGAGACTTTACGCTCCAACCATGGAACTGGAGGCCACGAGATATAGATGAGCTGTGGCCAACACCCGACACATCCGTCGAGAAGGCAGCCATGCTAAGATCAGGGGGCACGGCCGGTCGCCCGACAAGGCCCGTGGCTGCTGGATTGAGGCACTACGTGTGTAGGCACTAGCAAGAATGAGGTGAGCAAGCAGCGCTGAGGAAGAATGACACGAGAAGGGAGGAACACAAAAGGGGTGTACTGGACAAGCCATCCTGGTTGTTAAGGACTATTCGGACTGCAATTGAACCTGAGCTGTAACCTGAGGTGCGAGCAGAGAAAGCTAAGTAAACCAGGTTTGGAACTCAGAACTGTGCGTTAGTCTGTTAATTTCCTGCCTGAGGATCGGTAGACTGATAAGCCGCGCAGACCACAGGAGTCTGCCTGTGAGATGCTCCGATCCCTCCTTGCAGCCAGATCAGTCCCGCTGGCCCATCATTCCCCAATACCTCTACACCGGATGCCCTGGGTACCCACTCTACCCGTGGGGAGCGACACCATCATAGTAGCCATCCCATCATCCCCTGAGGTCCTGGACTGCAGTGGCGGCCACTAATAGCCGCATACCACGGGTGGCGTCACTACAACCAGCCCCAAATCTCTTATTCCATAAACTCTTTCCCCTTTTTATTGACTGCTCCGGGGCCATGGACCGGGTCACGCCAGCGTGACATCCCGATCTCCCCCAGACGACACCGCCAGAAGGGAGGCCCGGCTCAGAGTATACCATGGCCCCCATGGGGCGAGTCATAAGACAATGGACACTAAAAAATTGGCAAAAAATAGGAAATGGAAACTGTTAATACACCAGTCTTCATACCTAAATTGTTGATTTTTCAGTAGAAAATACATCAATAACTATCCGGAAGTATATGGAACATCAATAAGCTGTGATATAACCAAAGACAGGTAAGGTGAATGAGAATTATTATGCTGTAAGGCAGGGGTAGTGAACTCCAGTCCTCAAGGGCCTCAAAACCTTTTGGTCTTTACAGTCTCTTGACACATTTTGACAAGTGCCCCAAACCTAAATATTACTCAGTACTCCTTTATGACAGTGGTATTCCCTAATGTCAGTGACCGGTTTCAGAAGGATAAATTTCCCTGAAAAATTATAAAACTGTTCAGAAATAATGATGACTTATCTGTTCGTTCCCCAATACTCAATACAATCAAGCATCTGTGGATTGTGCTGGAAAAATATTTCTCATCAACGGAGGCTCCATCTCACAACTTACAGAATTCAAATGGGATACTGTACTTTCAACACACGTTGCATAAATCAATAGAGCAGGCAAATTTAAGTTAGTTTGTAATAAATCTTATCAGAGAAATCTGCTTCTTGCTCCTCATATGAGCCACTTTTCCCCATCCCCCTTGCCTCCTGATCTTATCATTCACTCGGAAATACAAATGAACTGTCTTATCAAGGTGGACAGCCAGCTCAGTGAGGTATCAGGTTACCCCTCCTATTACATTCTATGGAGAGTGGAGAGAAGTAGGGATGGGCAAACATCATGTATGTATGTAAGCAAGGAAAGGGTTGTTCCTGGTGTGCAGCAGTGCAGCATCACTTCCAGGTTGCCAGGGGATTTGTCATGTGACTGGCTCCACATGAGGGCAAAACATAAGGGGCGGCCCGGAAGTGACGCGGCGCGCGTCACACCAGGAAGCCAAAATTCGGACGCGGTAAGCATATCAGCTGTATTAACGCTGTATTAACCCTTTCCTTGCTTTCAAAGGGTGGCCCTGATCCCGAAAATGGGGATATACATGATGTTCGCCCATCATTAGAGAGAAGTAATTAGATGCAGATTTAGAAAAAAAGGAGAAGGAAAGTCAGAAACATGAGCTGAGCTTTCTAACAAGTCTTTTCCCTCACCCCAGCACCAGATTCACATCTATCCTGCTCAGAAATAGCTACTGATTAAGCAGAAGGGTGTCACGCTGGATGAGGGAAGCGTCCAACTAACGTGTGTGACTGCCCGGGCTTTTGATGCCCGACGCACAACAGAAAACAACAGACGGGAGACACCAGAGGGATAAATACAGTGGAGGGCCCTGCTCATAGGGAATGGGGTGACCTCCTGTACTCACCTGCGGCTGTGCCCTGATCTCCCTAAGTCCCTATACAAGTTCTTTCAACTTGTCAATGAGCAGGATACCTAGGGCCTCGCTGGCCCTGATGTTAGCCCTCAATTTGGAATGGCCATCGAGAGTGCTAGTCCCAACCACTGCAATAAAAGAGATAAGAGGGAAGGGAAGACAGACAGGTGGATAACAAAAGCAACTTCACGCCTGTTAACTCTCTCCTGGGCAGCAGACGGCTTAACAACAACCAGGTTTTCCACAAAGCATCTTTCACTACAGGAAGCTTTGGCCAGAATGAGTTCAATCACCAGCAGAGCATTCTGGGACCATAACACTATATAAAGGGGAAGGAGTGATCACAGAATGGCCACACCCAGACAAGATCTAGCTAGCTTGCTGACAAGAAAAACTGAGATTAAGTCCCCGACAGCCAAAGGAAAGAAACACATTTAATATAAAGTGTCACTATGAACAATGAGACAGAGGTCCAGAACCAGTCACAAGCCTCCCAGGTGAGTAAGACCATCGTGACAAAGGGATCCCTCATTACTGTGTGTGATGTGTATGTGTGGCGCCCCTGCAACCAGGGCGGCCACAGCGTGAACTGCAGCCAGACGGTTGACCGTAGGAATACCCACACACTGACACACACTGTCCCAACGCCTAGGACTTTAGGTAAGGCAAGGGGTAGCAGGGGTTAAGAGCAGTGTGGGAGGAGAGAAAGAGTTGCAGAACATGTGGGTGGAGAGGCCGCAGATAAAACACGGAGACAGTCAGTTAGAGTGTGAGAAGTAGAACACCAAGTTGTGGACACCACTTCCCAGGAGGAGAGGTTCCCTGGAGGACGCAGAACCCTAGAGGCAGATTTCCTAGGGAAGAAAGCTTGCTCTATAGCCAGAGCTGAGGGAAGAAAGCCGCAAGCAGCGACACCCCACAGCTAGACTGAAGGAGCCTGGTGAGCCCAGATTATACCTGGGTCACTGGAGGGCTAGGCCAAAGGACAGCCAGAGAGCCGGCTCTGTAGAGCTGACCGGGGGAGGCACAAAGACCCCAATCACGAGACACACCGGCGTGGGGCATGTACTCTATGACCTGCAGCCTACCTATCACCAGGGTCTAGGAACACAGCCATCAAACTAGGGATAGTGACCCTGAGATAGAGGGACTCATCACACAAAAGCCCATGACGGCCAGACCAAACCCGTGAATGACGACAGAGAAAGAGACGAGCAGGGCCTGAAAGGAATTTGAGAGAGGCAACGCAGAGGAACTGTCTGAGCTGCAGTAGAACCTGGGTGCCCAGAGCAGTACTAACTTGTAAGAGCTGTGACTGTGAGAACTTTGGCTTGTAACTTGCTGCTAAAAGAACTTCAATAAAGTACCCGGTAAGCTCACCATTGCCTGAGACTGTTCTTTCCAACGCCGCTGCAGAGATCTCTACATGCGGAGCCGCATCCCTACTGTCCCTGCGTACAGTCCCTTACACTACACCTGCCCTGGGGACACTCAGCCCTACCCGATGAGGGCTTACCATCCACGCTGCGGTAAATCACCGTCCCTAGCAGGAATACGTCAGCGGTGGTCCCCCACTGACCACATACCCCAGGTGGCGTCACGACAAAATCCTCTGTAAATAACCCCTTCCTTTTTGGACTGAGCCCAGGCCACAGGACCGGGTCATTACTACCATGATTCCCAGAGAGACAGCACCGGCCCGATCCCAAGTACCCCACGGCCTGGGGGCGCCTCATATGGGATCGCAGCAGCTAGTGTTGTCCACCAGGTCAGAGAAAAATGCAAATTTAGAGCTAGAGCCTGCCCAAAAAATTTGTGAAAATGCCAGGTAGAAGTCATATAATGCCTGAAACAGTGTAATTCTTCCTGTACACACACAGGATACCTTATTGTGAAAAATTACTTGGAACTATAGGATCTGTTACTAACCTGGTAGATACCACATGATACTTCAAAGGTCATGTTGAAAGTTGATATTGTGTAGATTCACCTTGTGATAGTTGTTTTACTATCACAAGGTGAATCTACACAACATTATGTATGAGTTTTCATGTTAGGGCTGATCACTGTACATGGTAACTTTCATTAGCACCATATTGAAATATGATAAAAAAAAATAGTATGGTATGGTTCAGACTTTCCCACCATATTCATAAGTCATGATCCTCTATAGATAGAGGTAGGCAGAAAAACTCCATAAAACCTATCTGTAACCGCAAGGAACTGGCAGGTAATAAATACTGATTGATGGACTTGACTTTCGAAGAGCTTCCAATATTATACACATCTGTCATCTCGAGCATCAAACACTAAAGAAGATCTTGATGATATCTATGACAGATGCTCCAAATAAAAGAGCACACATGGAGGTATCTCACCAGGGTACAGTAGACTTACCAACACATCATGCTTGACAGGGATAATAACTGGCAACTTTAGCACTGGGTCATTGGAAGATCTCCTGGCTGCAATAAAAGCTTGATGGGACTTTAACTTTTATAGAAGTTTCAAGAAGTATTTATCCAGTGGTCAAGTGCTGAACATCCTCCCTAAATCTGTAATTTTTCAAGAAAAGAGGAAGAATAGAACAGTTATTTTGATGCTCAGTCCAGTATGTGGAGGATTTTTCTATTTCTTTAAAGGAATTTCGAGCCAATAAACATTATGACAAACTGATGGTAAGGTAAGTAATTAATCTAATATTATTGTAGGTCACTGACTTCATTGCTACATTGCTAGACTCTGCTCTCCTCCCCTCCCATCAACCCCAGGGTGCCTCTGGTGTGTCTGTATGTCCTCCTACTTACCATATGAAATGTAGGCTTCAAGAAGTCCAAGCAAGGTTTAGTGTAGGTTAGGACCCTTTAGATTAAAGGGGAACTCCAGTGACAGAAAACATTTTAGGACAGTCCCTGCCCTCCTACATGATGAAGCAGAGCTGTACACTGCAGTTCTAGGATCTATAGATTGCTAATAATTCAATAAAATACCTGCTCCTCAGCTCTGACCCCCCCCCATCCTCATGGGACAGAAAATTTTCAGCCTGGCAGCTTCATGTAGGAACAAAAAGCAGGTGTGTCGGGGGCATGGATGCTGGGAGCTGCAGGGCCATCCTACATTCCAGCTCCCTCACATTTCTGTATAGGGAGGGGGCATGGCTGCCATCCCCATGCTCACACATACAATCCTGTCCCTGATATACCATCCTATGTGACAGGGGGATCGAGGCTTGAAATAGCAATCATGTCACCAAGCAGATACAAATACATGCTGTGATCTGCTGTATGATAATGCATAATGTGTAATGTTATTGTGAGGCTACGAGCACATGCAAAGCACTATACTGATCGATTCAGCTCTGTATGGTCTTCCCTCCCCCACAGGAACATGGTATCTTCCTATCCCTCCAACTTTCAATGGATCATCATCACTCATTGGAATGTAGGATGATCCTGCAACTCCCAGTATCTACGTCCCCGACACACCTCCTGCTCTCTACTCTTACATCAAGTTCTCAGGCTGAAAATGTTCTGTCCCTTGAGGCGGGGTCAGAGCTAAGGAGTAGGTGTGATTTTATTGACTTATAAGCAGTGCTTTTTTTGTGGGGGTACATACCAGTACGCCGTACTGGAAAATCTGAAGATCGGCAGTACATACCGGTACGGGGTACCGGAAAATCTAAAGAGCAGCACTGACCTGCTGTGTTACAGGCTGTGTGTAGTACTAGTAGCACAGTTTCCCTCAGCGCCGGAGAACCTGCGATGATGTCACATACATGTGACTTGGGTGGGCGGGGTTTTGCCCTGAGGGAAAGAAGATGGAGGAGGACGACTAATGCTGTGCAGGCTGCAGTGCAGGGTATGTGACAACAGCACTGACAGACTGTCAGTGACAGTGATTGTGATGAGTGCAGAGGGCGGCAGGCTGTGCAAGGGGAGAGGATGCAGGGGAATAGAGATCAGGACAGGCAGGGTATGGAGAAATAGAGACAAGAGGAATGGAGGATGGAGAGATCAGGGGGATCGAGGATGAAAGGAGCAGGGGGATGGAGGATGTATTGAAAGGACTCGGAGCAGGGGGATGGAGAGACCAGGGGGATGAAGAATGGAGGGAGCAGAAGGATGGAGGGAACAGGGGGATGAAGGATGAAAGGAGCAGGGGAATAGAGGATGGAAGGAGCAGGGGGATGGAGGATGGAAGGAGCAGGGGGATGGAGGGAACAGGGGCATATAGGCCACAGAAGTGAAAGACGAGATGTAGGGCTGCACCCTCCCCCACTCCTCAAGCTCGGCCAGCACCTGACAGCAACCCCCCTTCCCCCCGCTCTTACCTCGGGTATGCGTACCAGGAAATATTGTTTTACAAAAAAAGCACTGCTTATAAGTGATCTATAGATCCTAGAACTGCAGTGTACAGCTCTGCTTCATCATGTAGGAACTGTACTAAAATGTTTCTCTCCCTGGAGTTCCCCTTTAAGATCACCTTGCTGGGCAAACATCTATTGACCTATATATGCACCAAGAACCTTACTTCATAAGATAAGTAAAAGAAAAACAACAAATAATTTTTTTACAGCTGAGTTTTTTTAAAAACACAAGTTATTATTTTTTCTCAAATACTAAGGTTTTAATTCCATCTATACATGCATATGTTTTGGTAGTAACAGTGTGCTGCTGTAAATTTGATTTTTTATGTATATAATCCAGTGTTATGGCTTTGCATTTGTGCAAATATAGCTTTTTATGAGGTGCTGTCTAGCTTTTTTCTATTTTTAATTAATTAGGGGTGTACATAGAAATCATGGAGCCCTATAGCAGAAATCCTAATTGGGCCACTCACAAAAATATATATATACCTCAAAACTTTGCAACCTTTACAAACTAATTTTACTCTTATTGAAGCCCCGTAGTGTTCCCACGGATTAATAAACCCCTTTCATGACCACCATAAAGTATAATGCCAACAAAAAAGTGCCCCCCAAAAACTGTATGAAACACCCACAGTGAATTGCTCCACAGTACCTTCCTCACGCACAGCATGATGACCCTACTGTGCCCACTCTACAATGTATGATCCCAACACATTATGATGCCCTCACAGTGATCCCAAAACAGTATGATGGCCTCGATACAGCCATCCTCACAATATAATGGCCCCCACACCGTCCTCCATACAGTATATTGGGCCTCCATATAGTATAATAGACCTCCATACAGTAAAATGGCCCCCACACCCTTCCAGCTAGTATGATGGTCCCTACACAACCCTCTACACAGCATGCTTGACACCATACAGAGCCCTCCAAGTAGTATAATAGTGCCCACATAGTCCTCCAAACAGTACAATGGCCACCATATAGCCCTCCAAATATTATAATGGCCTCCACATAGCTTGCCAGACAGTATAATGGGCCCCACATAGCACTACAAGTATTATAATGGTCCCTACATTGTTCTCCAAACAGTACTATGGCCCCCACATATGTCTGCAAATAGTATAATGGGCCTCAACATAGCCCTCCAAATATTTTAATAGCCTCCACATAGCTTACCAAACAGTATAATGGGCCCCCCATAGCGGCTGCATGGTCCAAAACTGTTGTCATAAATCGGCAAAGATAAGTTCAGTGACAAGTTAAAGTAATACCAAATCCAACTGCTGAAAGTGTCGGATAGTGGCAATACCGCAGTTGCCGCACCTGTCACAAGACCCATAGACAATGCATGGGGCTTGCTGCAAGTGTGACCGTTAGGCGTCAGATACGGTAAATCTGCCACAATTTGAAAAAAACATTAATTGATTCTTTATTTGCTGGTTTTCCTCCTTTAATAGAAATGACAAATTGTGGATTTGCAAAAATACTCCACAAGTCAGTTTACATAGCATAAACACAATACAGTGGGAAGAAAATTTGTATAAATCCATTCACTTTCCTGGAACTGTAAGAAGCTGCGTATTTTCTGCAACAAAAACCTTCAGCTTCAAAAACGCACCCAATAATCGTCGTGAGGACGAAGCCTTAGATGTCCACGTAGCCGACAAGGTTTCCAATTGTTAGAGGCTTCATGGAAATGCTGGCGGTGTTTTTCCTGTAGTGTCTCTTTGGTGTCTATATGACGTGTTTTGTGGCAGCTTTACTACTGACATTTTTTGTTTTATTTGTATGTATACACCAGTGAAAGGCTTTAAAGCAGAAGCCACCTAAAGAATAGTCACTTATTTTAATCTATTCAAGTCATTGATAACCTGAAACGGTTAAAAGATGAGTAGAAGGCTGAACAAAGGGCTGGGCTGGGCCGGGTTCCCCCAGTCTGGTCCTTAGGACACACACTATGCGAGCTGCATGCGAGTATTTTGCAGGAATTCTCGCATGTTTCAACCGGCCCAGTCACCGGCTCTGGGAACGGAAACCTGGCGCTCCACAGAAGCAGAAATCAGCTCCATGCTCCTGTTCAGAGAGGCGGCAGCCGGGCCGGGTGACTCATGTGAGATGCATGTGAGATACTCGCATAAAGCTCGCATTAGTGTGCCTCTGCCGTTAGAAAGAGTTCAGGGACAACTGGTACAAAGAAACATTGAAGGCTGCAGCACATCTTAGGCTGGCTTCACACCACGATTTTTCGGGTCCAGCGTGAAAAGGACAGAACCGGATCTGATTTTGCCCCCCATGTAACAAGGTGGTGGTGGATGGCTGTTTTGTGGTTTTCTGGAAGGATCCGGTTTTGTTAGTTTTTTGCCCGGAAACAAAATGGGAGTTTGCATCATTTTTTGTGTCTGGTGCAAAAAACAAACAAAACCGGATCCTCCCGAATCCAGGGCGATCCGGCGCCCATAACATGGGAGTCTATGGGCGCTGGATTGTGCCGGATCCGGCAAAAAAACGAACCAGTTCCCGGACGCCTGGTGCTGAAAGAGCGGTGGCTCTGAAATTCAAGCCGCAGTCGTTCAGCACCATGGAGAGAGCAATATTTCATTGCTGCCGCTGAAGTTCAGCACCAGGAGAGCTCCATGGCTTAAATTTCAGCACCACGGGCAGCTCACCTGCACCCGCCCTGCTGAAATTTCAGCACTGAACAGCGGCACAGACGCGCACAAACGAATCCGGCACAAAACAGGATCAGATGGCATATTTGCCCTCAGTTTGTGTACGTCCGGGACTGTCAGGTTGTGTGCGGTGCATCCCGCAGAACACCGGACACAACCTGACAGCTCCAAACCGTGGTGTGAAGCTGGCCTTACAGATTGTGATGCGGCCACAGGTGATTGAAAGCAAAGCAACTGAAGGCTACTGGGCACATAGAGTATATAGTGGCACTATACCTTTAGATCACCACATGAGAATCTCTAAGATTGCGCCTAACGACAAGCTGTATGACATGCATTTTTTCTAACCCGCCGGAGAGGAGCGCTTGTTTGTTAAAGAGACATGGACACAACCAGGAGGCTGCGTGCTCATACAAGCAAAATGCCATCGGGGCAAGTTGGATAATACACGGAAGGCGACTCCCCACCAAGTAACAAGGAGAGTTCACCCTAAAAATCTGGTGAATGAGGTTCAATCTGAGGGGAAGAAGAGGCCCCGGAAGAGTTCTACACCGCAATATGCTTCATCCCTATGTTTATGATGGGGAGAGAGTAACCTAGCCACCAAAAGAGCAGAGGAACCCTGTACCAAGAAGCTGGTGGATGATGAAGTGTGAGTGGTACATGTTGCACCAAGGGAAGGGACACTAGTACCCCAAACATTCCTAGAAGATCGAAGAGGGGCTGAACTCCTAAGAAGGATACCATAGAACTTGAGTGCCCTAGAAGGAGTCAGGTCAGGAGGGGCCTCACAGGACTGAATGTGCCTAGGCTGGTGTTCCACCCATGAAGTACACAGAGGACAACGTCCTCTGGCAGTGCACTATGCATTGACTTCAGTTAAGGCATGTGTGACAGTTAATATTGCCAATATAATGACAGAGTGACAATGATGATGGACACAAGATTAGGGTAAAATGTGCCAGCTAACCCCTGGCTGAACATGTGCACATCAAGTCATTTTTACGTTGCTATTTATTAAATGCTTTTTCAGGTGGGTTATTGAGCTGACCCTCCTGAAAATGACATTGTGTGCACATACTCTACATCGTTTCCTGAAGCAGTTTTAAAGCTCAATTAAAGCATTTTTGCAGTTTTTTCCTGACATTTTTTTGCAGCCTTGTGATTGGTCAGTGCCTAGTTTAGAGCAGATTCCGTCAGGAGCTGCTTCAAAGAAGTACAACGCACTTTGTTTGTTCTGCTAAGCATTTTTCAAAACCTTAAGTGAAAAAAATGCTCAAAAAACTCCTCATATGTACAGCAAAGAGGATTTCCAAGAGAAATGTATTACAGACGTTTTCCAAGAGTCTTTGAAAAGTATTTTGCTGAGGATCTACTCTAAAAAAAGTATTAAAGAAAGGTCAGTGTGAACATACCCTAGAGCCTTAGAGTATCACCAATAAATTGAATTGAAGAAATCTTTTAAGCATTTTAGGGTATGTATTTCTTGATGGTTTAAAGGGGAGGCAGATCTCAAACCCACACGAAAAAGCACTAAAAGAATTGCTCAAAAGGGTGAAAATATTAATGTTTATGAAAAATTGACTTGTCATGCATATGTCCAGTCCTTTTTGCATCTTTTAACTGCTTTAGGTTTCCAAAGACGCCAAGCAGTTATGGTAGAAGAAGTGATCTGAGCTTTCTTCAGTCAACTTTCGCTCTAAAGAGGACCTATACTTGCCCTCGTGGACAGGGTCTTCTCTCCTCATCTACTATATCCTCACCCATCCTTTGTAGATTGTGAGCCCTCGTGGGCAGGGTCCGCTCTCCTCACTTATTGTGTCCTCATCCATCCCTTGTAGACTGTGAGCCCTCGTGGGCAGGGTCCTCTCTCCTCACCTACTGTATCCTCACCCATCCCTTGTAGACTGTGAGCCCTCATGGGCTGGGTCCTCTCTCGTCCCCTGTTGTGTCCTCATTCATCCCTTGTAGACTGTGAGCCCTCGTGGGCAGGGTCCGCTCTCCTCACCTACTGTATCCTCACCCATCCCTTGTAGACTGTGAGCCCTCACAAGCAAGGTCCTCTCTCCTCACCTACTGTATCCTCACCCATCCCTTGTAGACTGTGAGCCCTCCAGACAGTGTCCTTTCTCCTCACCTACTGTATCCTCACCCATCCCCTGTAGACCGTTACCCTTCGCAGGCAGGGTTCTCTCCCTTCTTGTACCTGTGTATGCCTGGTATTGCTCATGTTTATTGTACTTGTCTGTGTAGGCCCCTTTTCACATTTAAAGCACCATGGAATAAATGGTGCTATAATAATAATAATAATTGCTGAGGCATCTATGTGAGGATTTTGTTAAGTGTTTTTGCTGTAAAAACCATTAGGGGTTTCTTCATTATTGAATGGAGTATATAAAAATGTCTGAAAAACGTTACTAGATAACCCTAAAATGTTGGAAAAATGCTGAACAAAAATTGCTAGTGGTCAAAAACGTTGAAAAAGTGATCAAAGATGCTAAAAAAAAGATGCTTCAAAGTGATGAAATGGTAGAAAGAAACATTGCTACTTGAAGAATCTTCTTGAAAAACGGATGTGTTGTGCTGCCTGAAGAAGACGTCTTGGGCACATTCCCCTAAGGTGATTTTTTTTGTGGATCCACTAAGCAAAACCCCCATGAGGCCATGTGCACACATTAAGTGTTTGGCGAGATTTTTACCTCAGGATTTGTAGACAAAAAACAGGAGTGAAATAGTCAGAGGAAAAGTCTAATAGAAATGCGTCACCACTTCTGTATTTATCACCCACTCCTGGTTTTGGCTACAAATCCTGAGGTAAAAAACTCACCAAATACTCAGTGTGTGCACATGGCCAAAACAAACTTTGTCTTCACTGGGATCAATATTCCAGATTGGTCTGATCTGAACAGGAAACATTTTAGTATCTTCGTACATCAGAAAATGACGCTCCTTTTTCAGTAAGTCTTAATATAATTTTACTCATTGACTTTCTAAACTGATTTCTCTAGATTTTTGCTTGCTGTCACCTTCATTGTGGATAAATCCTCTCCTGGACTTCTAATAATTACACAAGAATATACATTATATAAGTCAGATCTACTCACCACACTCCTTGGTTGAGCGCTGTGTGGGTGCGTGTATCGGCAGCGAAGGACACCGGGGCTGTAATGGTCTCATGTCTCATCTCAGACTGGAGAGGGAATCCGTCTTGTGACCTTTTAGGTAGGTTTCATTGTCACTTATGATACAGAATGTCCTTAAATCTGAGAATCCAGCCTTTTGTATATTTGTTATCCAAGCTGTGTCCCTAAGGACATCGTGACTCCAATATCATCTTTGTTTTCTGGTTCTCACAGTATAGCCAGAGCGGCTGACACCAGAGATCGCTAGGAGAAGAGGGAGCGTAAAAGGGAAGGTTCCACTCTGAGCTGTTTCATAACACATTATACAACTTTTTTTTATTGATGTATTCCACCGAAAATAAATGCAGAGCCGGCCACTAGGTGTCTTTTTGTATAACATTCTGTCCACTGCCTGTTGTCAAGTGTAATCTGTCTCCTACAGCAGAGAAACACCCAGGGGTGAACCTAGCCTCTCTGCTGCCTGAGGCGAACTGCAAAACGGCGCCCCCCCCCCCACCCGCTAGAAAAAATGTTTAATTGATAAATATAAATCTGGTTCATACAGATTTATATGTATCCTGTAAAAATGAGCAAAATAGTGGACATTTTAGTTTACAGAAACAGAAAAAAAGATGTCCACACAAAGATGTCAGCGCCATCACACGCACATACAAGAACCACACAAAATAATCCAGAACAATAACACTGGGGAACAATTTGAAAAAAAATTTCTGTTGAGTTAGGTTTTTGAGCTGATTTATACTAAAATTGTCATGCTGATTCCAAAAATGTAGTCAGTTTTTTTCTAGCACGTCAAGTTTTTCCTCCACAACTTACCTGCCAGAGAAGCACAATTGCACTGATATCTGTAATAAGACTTGTTATCTGATTACAATTCGACTCTTATATGTTTGTAGAAAACATGATAGTGTTAAAAAACATATTTGTCATGCCTATTTCTTATATATTTCATTTTTTGTTCATATTTGTACTATTTAACCCCTTTACCCCCGGGCCTATTTTGACCCTAATGACCAGGCCATTTTTGTCAATTCTGACCAGTGTCCCTTTATGAGGTAATATCTCTGGAACGCTTCATTGGATCCGAGCGATTCTGAGATTGTTTTTTCGTGACATATTGGGCTTCATGTTAGTATTAAATTTAGGTCGATAATTTTTGCGATTATTTGTGAAAAAATAAAAAATTTGGCAAAAACTTTGAAAATTTAGCAATTTTCAAATTATGAATTTTTATTCTGCTAAACCAGAGAGGTATGTGACACAAAATAGTTAATAAATAACATTTCCCAATGTCTACTTTACATCAGCACAATTTTGGAAAAAAAAAAAATTTTTGTTCGAAGGTTATAAGGGTTCAAAGTTTATCAGCGATTTTTCATTTTTCCAGCAAAATTTACAAAGCCATTTTTTTTAGTGACCACATCACATTTGAAGTCTTTTTGAGGCATGTACATGACAGAAAACACCCAAAAGTGACACCATTCCAAAAACTGCACCCCTCAAGCTACTCAAAACTACATTCAAGAAGATTATTAACCCTTCAGGTGCTTCACGGGAACTAAAGCAAAGTGGAAGGAAAAAATGGTAATTTTAATTTTTCCAAGAAAAATGTTCTTTTAGCCTCAATTCTTTCATTTTCACATGAGCAACAGGATAAAATGGATCCTAAAAATTGTTGGGCAATTTCTCCTGAGTACATCAATATTTCATATGTGGTCATAAATCACTGTTTGGGCGCACGGCAGGGCTCAGAAGGGAAGGAGCGCAATTTGAATTTTGGAGCTAATTATCCATTCAAAAAGTCAAATGGCACTCCTTCACTTCTGAGCCCTGCTGTGTGCCCAAACAGTGGTTTATGACCACATATGAGGTATTGGTGTACTCAGGAGAAATTGCCAAACAATTTTTAGGATCCATTTTATCCTGTTCCCCATGTGAAAATGAAAACATTTAGGCTAAAAGAAAATGTTTGTGGAAAAAAAAGTACTTTTTCATTTTTACAGATGACTTTGTGAAGCACCTGGGGGTTCAAAATGCTCACCACCCATCTAGATAAGTTCCTTGGGGGGTCTAGTTTCCAAAATGGGGTCACTTGTGGGGGAGCTCCAATGTGTAGGCACACAGGGGCTCTCCAAATGCGACATGGTGTCGCTAAAAATTTTAGCTGATTTTTCAGTTAAATTGTTAGTGGACACCATGTCTCATTTGGAGAGCCCCTGTGTGCCTAAACATTGGAGCTCCCCCACAAGTGACCCCATTTTTTAAACTAGACCCCCCAGGGAACCTATCTAGATGGGTGGTGAGCATTTTGAACGCCCCAGTGCTTCACAAATTAATCTGTAAAAATGAAAAAAGAAAATATTTATGGAAAAAAAAGTACTTTTACATTTTTACAGATGAATTTGTGAAGCACCTGGGGGTTCAAAATGCTCATCACCCATTTAGGTAAGTTCCCTGGGGGGTCTAGTTTCCAAAATGGGGTCATTTGTGGGGGAGCTCCAATGTGTAGGCACACAGGGGCTCTCCAAACGCGACATGGTGTCCGCTAACAATTTGAGCTGATTTTTCAGTCAAATTGTTAGCGGACACCATGTTGAATTTGGAGAGCCCCTGTGTGCCTAAACATTGGAGCTCCCCCAAGTGACCCCATTTTGGAAACTAGACCCCCCAGGGAACTTATCTAGATGGGTGGTGAGCATTTTGAACACCCCGGTGCTTCACAAAATAATCTGTAACAATGAAAAAAGAAAATTTTTGTGGAAGAAAAAGAACTTATTCAATTTTACAGATGAATTTGTGAAGCACCTGGGGGTTCAAAATGCTCACCACCCATCTAGATAAGTTTCCTGGGGGGTCTAGTTTCCAAAATGGGGTCACTTGTGGGGGAGCTCCAATGTGTAGGCACACAGGGGCTCTCCAAATGCAACATGGTGTCCGCTAACAATTTTAGCTGATTTTTCAGTTAAATTGTTAGCGGACACCATGTCTCATTTGGAGAGCCCCTGTGTGCCTAAACATTGGAGCTCCCCCGCAAGTGACCACATATTAGAAACTAGATCCCCCAGGGAACTTATCTAGATGTGTGGTGAGCATTTTGAACGCCCCAGTGCTTCACAAATTAATCTGTAAAAATGAAAAAAGAAAATTTGTATGGAAAAAAAAGTACTTTTACATTTTTACAGATTAATTTTTGAAGCACCTGGGGGTTCAAAATGCTCACCACCCATCTAGATAAGTTTCCTGGGGGTCTAGTTTCCAAAATGGGGTCACTTGTGGGGGAGCTCCAATGTGTAGGCACACAGGGGCTCTCCAAATGCAACATGGTGTCCGCTAACAATTTTAGCTGATTTTTCAGTTAAATTGTTAGCGGACACCATGTCTCATTTGGAGAGCCCCTGTGTGCCTAAACATTGGAGCTCCCCCGCAAGTGACCACATATTAGAAACTAGATCCCCCAGGGAACTTATCTAGATGTGTGGTGAGCATTTTGAACGCCCCAGTGCTTCACAAATTAATCTGTAAAAATGAAAAAAGAAAATTTGTATGGAAAAAAAAGTACTTTTACATTTTTACAGATTAATTTTTGAAGCACCTGGGGGATCAAAATGCTCATCACCCATTTAGGTAAGTTCCCTGGGGGGTCTAGTTTCCAAAATGGGGTCATTTGTGGGGGAGCTCCAATGTGTAGGCACACAGGGGCTCTCCAAACGCAACATGGTGTCTGCTAACAATTTGAGCTGATTTTTCAGTCAAATTGTTAGCGGACACCATGTTGAATTTGGAGAGCCCCTGTGTGCCTAAACATTGGAGCTCCCCCACAAGTGACCCCATTTTGGAAACTAGACCCCCCAGGGAACTTATCTAGATGGGTGGTGAGCATTTTGAACACCCCTGTGCTTCACAAAATAATCTGTAACAATGAAAAAAGAAAATTTTTGCGGAAGAAAAAGTACTTATTCAATTTTACAGATGAATTTGTGAAGCACCTGGGGGTTCAAAATGCTAACAATTCATCGAGAAATTCCCTGGGAGGTCTAGTTTCCAAAATGGGGTCACTTGTGGGGAGCTCCAATGTTTAGGCACACATGGGGCTCTCCATACGCGACATGGTGTCCGCTAACTATTGAAATTGTTAGCTGACACCATGTCGCATATGGAGAGCCCATGTGTGCCTAAACATTGGAGCTCCCCCACAAGTGACCTCATTTTGGAAACTAGAACCCCCAAGGAATGCATCTAGATGCATAGTGAGCACTTTGAACCCCCAGGTGCTTCACAAATTGATCCGTAAGAAGGAAAAAGTACTTTTTTTTTCACACAAATTTTCTTTTTTCATTTTTATGGATCAATTTGTGAAGCACCTGAGGGTTCAAAGTGCTCACTATGCATCTAGATATTTTCCTTGGGGGGTCTGGTTTCCAAAATGGGGTCACTTGTGGGGGAGCTCCAATGTTTAGGCACACAGGGGCTCTCCATACGCGACATGGTGTCCGCTAACTATTGGAATTGTTAGCGGACACCATGTCGCGTATGGAGAGCCCATGTGTGCCTAAACATTGGAGCTCCCCCACAAGTGACCCCATTTTGGAAACTAGACCCCCCAAGGAATGCATCTAGATGCATAGTGAGCACTTTGAACCCCCAGGTGCTTCACAAATTGATCCGTAATAAGGAAAAAGTACTTTTTTTTTTTTCACACAAATTTTCTTTTTTCATTTTTACGGATCAATTTGTGAAGCACCTGGGGGTTCAAAGTGTTCACTATGCATCTAAATACAGCGAAGCCCTTTTTTTATTTTTTTTCTAGGACTAATTCTAGAAAAAAAATGGCGTGGGGCTCCGCCATATTTTTGGTCCAGCCAGGTACAACTAGGCAGCTGGGGGCTGGAATCCACAGCATGGAGAGGCCCAAGCATTCTGGGCCCCCCATGCTGCGAATTGCAGTCCGCAGCCGCCCCAGAAAATGGCGCATTCATTGAAGCGCCATTTTCTGGCGCTGTACCCAGACTCTTCCAGTTGCCATGGTGGCGGTGGCAAACTGGGTAATAAAGGGGTTAATGCCAGCTTTTTATTGGTATATTATTCATAATATAGGGCCAATGTTAGACCCGCCATTAGGAATCTCTGGTAAATAGTCAGAAAATACACACAGAGAAAAATCTTTTTATTTGAAAAAAAAACACAAACAAAATTCGGACTCCATCTTTATTATAAAGAGCCGACGTAGTCCACAACGAAGGTCCCACGA
This sequence comes from Allobates femoralis, assembly GCA_033576535.1. Lineage (NCBI taxonomy): Eukaryota > Metazoa > Chordata > Amphibia > Anura > Aromobatidae > Allobates > Allobates femoralis. Next base: position 574,508,054 of record JARQOC010000001.1, on the reverse strand, counting down.
CGCTCGATCGCCTCCGACGTAGTCCACAACGAAGGTCCCACGACGCTCGATCGCCTCCGCTCAATCCAGAGACTGCAGCAAGGGATCAAGTGTCCTCTTCTTACAGCCTCTGGGGTCAGAGTTATGGTGCACTGTATGACAATGATCTGTCATACAGTGCACCATGACTATGATCTCAGAGACTACAACAAGAGGACACTTGATCCCTTGTTGCACCCATCCATCCACCTATGCATACCATCATCAACGCACGCACATCCACATCCACGCACGCACATCCACGCACACATGCTGACATCCACGCACGCACGCTGACATCCACGCACGCACATCCACGCACGCACACAACCACGCACGCTGACATCCACGCACGCACGCTGACATCCATGCATGCACACATCCACACACGCACGCACATCCACACACACGTCCACGCACACATGCATCTATGCACACATCCACACATGCACATGTCTATGCAAGCACACGTCTATGAAGGCACACGTCTATGCACGCACATGTCCACGCACGCACACGTCTACGCTCACTCACGTCTACGCTCCCTCACGTCCACGCACACTCATGTACGCTCACGTCCACGAACGCACACGTCCACGCATGCACCCCCCATCCATCCATTCATTCATTCATTCATTCATACATACATACATACATACATACAAACATACAAACATACATACATACTTACCCTCTGGATCCACCGATGAGCAGGAGGCCGGAAGAGGAGGCGGGGAGAGGCGGGGAGAGGAGGCGGGGCCACCGACCGGCCGGCAGAGGAGCCGCACAGCCGGAGGCAGAGCCGGGTCGGCTGCAGCGGCGGGTGCACCGAGGTGTGCAGCCCGCCGCAGGAGGTTAGGGGGGCAGCACACAGGGCAGAGCTGGGGGCTGCCTGGGGGGGTCTGTAGGAGGGGATCGGACAGCATTGCCGGTGGGCACACCCGCGGGTGCAGCCCGCCGGCATATGCATAATAATAGAGGGGGGCGGGCGGTTTGGGGGGACGGTGGGGGACCCCCAGTGAGTCATGGAGCGGGAGGGGGGTGAGGAGGGGTGGACACATGCCGATCCGCCCCTCCAGATCTGATTGGAGAGCTCCAATCAGATCTGGAGGGGTGAATCCCTGTGATTCCCTCCGATCGGCAGTTTCACTTTTAAACTGCCGATCGGAGGGGTCCTGGGCACGGGGGGATTAATCCACCCCCTGTGGGGTCATCTACAGGTTGTCACAGAGCAGCAGCATCTGTGACACCTGAGCGACCCCACTCACAGGAGCTGCAGCAGCTCAAATCTGCCAGGACGTTGTGCAACGTCCTGTGTCGGGAACGGGCAGAAACACAGGACGTTGCACAACGTCCTATGTCGGGAAGGGGTTAAAAAGAAAAAAAAACACTTTTTAGGTACAGTAGTTTACATATTTTTGAGAAGACAAAAATCCTATAGTTCAAAAACTTGACGTGATAGAGAAAAACTGAGATCATTTCTGGATTCAGCATCCAAAAATTAATTAAGAACAGTTGTCTGACCTAACTCCTAAAAAATTGTGTTCCCCAGTGTAATCATTAATGGCAATGGCAGCTTGGCACAAGCATTTAGACACATAATGACAACCGGCAGAGCTGTGGTCCCGCAGGCAGAACTGATTGCCAACCTCTGGCACACGCCTGCAAAACTCTGGACCGCTGCCTGGCACTGAATATTCAGACAAGTCACCATGCTGCACCTTCCATACAACACAGGTAAAGACCTGCAGTCTGAGCATCAACAAGCCGCCACTGCACTAAGTTGGTGAAATGGCGCTTCTCCTCCATCCAACAGACCACACTTACTCCCAAATTGCTTAGCCAATCACAAGCGCCACACACAGGGCTGTTTTTACGTAATTAATAACAGGGTCCTTCCTATTGGGTTGAGCAAAGGATATGGGAGCAGGAAGGGGGAAGAGCACCACCGACCAACCGCTGCTCAGGAGAAACATGGCTGGATGCCTGAATGTACCGAGGGGCGGCACTGGACATGGTGTGTAAGGGTGGTTTCACATTTGCATTCGGAACGCAAGCGTAACAGAACGCAGCCAAACGCTGCGTTCCTATGTGTAACATGGGGGTTCCGTTTGGATGCGCATAATTTATACGCCCTCCTCTGCCCTCCAAATGCAACGTGTTGCATTTTTTGTGCGTTCACAGGCGCTTGTTTTATCAGCAAGTGCACAAACAATGCATGGATCTCAATGGATCCGCACTGTCCTTCGCATGGCAGCACAGGAGAACGCTGTGGATCACATTGAAATTTCGTCGTCGGCGGCTGGGAGAAGGAGGATCTCCGCCACAGATCTCCGCCTCCCGGCCGCCGTTGAGATCTCTGATTGGCTGGCTGAGCACCGTACTGATGAGAATCTCCGCTGCGTTCACATCAGTATGGCAGCGTTTGCCCTGCATTTGCGTTTGCATGCCCTGCGCATGCAGACACAAATGCAAATCTGAAACCAGCCTAAGTTATGGCCAATCAGTCCTGCAGCAGAGGGACAATGCATCCTGCATCATAGAAATCATGGGGCCCCATAGCAGAAGTTCTAATTGGGCACCCCCCAACAAAAACAATATTTGGCTGGGTCACATAGGTACATCTCTCACAATATGTCAGCCTTTACAAAGTAATTTTCCTCCTACTGATGCCCCTAGATTCCCCTTTCATTGCCCTATAAAGTGTGATGCCAACAAAAGTGCCCCACAAACACTGTATGATCCCCCACAGTGCATTCCTCCACACGCACAGTATGATGACCCTACTGTACCTCCTGCAACTACCCCAGTACAGCATGATCCCCAACTATGACCCCCGCCCAGCCCTCCATGTAGTAAAATGGACCTACTGTATGTACAGTATAATGGCCCCCAACACAGCCCTCAAATAGCCCTTCATAAAGTATAAAGGCTCCCTCATAGCCCTCCAAGTATTATCATGCCTCCCACAGAGCCCTCCAAATATTATAATGGCTTCCATATAGTATAATTTGCTCCATATAATATAATACACCCCCATAGTATTCCACATAGTATACCGCATTCCTCCATATGTTATGCACCCCCATAGTCTTCTATAAAATAGAATGCACCCCCACAGTCTTCGATATAGAAAAACACACCCCCACAGTCCTCCATATAGTATATTGCACCCCGTAGTCCTCCAAATAGCATATTGCACCCCCACAGACCTCCATAGAGAACAATTCACCCCCACAGTACTTGATATAAAATAATGCACCCCCACACTCCTCCATGTAGTATAATGCATCCCACAGTCCTCCATATAGAATAATGCAGCCCCACAGTCCTCCATATAGAATAATCACCCCCACAGTCCTCCAAATAGTATAATGCACCCCACAGTCCTCCATATAGCATAATGAACTCCACAGTCCTCCATATAGCATAATGCACCCCCATATAGCATACTGCACCCCCATAGCTCTCCATACAGCATATTGGACCCCCATAGTCCTCCATATAGTATAATGCACCCTCATAGTCCTCCATATAGTATAATGCATCCCCCATAGTCTTCCATATAATATAATGGGCCACAATAGTTCTCCATATAGTATATTGCACCCCATTGTCCTATATTATATTGTACATTACATAGTGTCCCATCAGTGTACTCACTAAAAAAAATTATTAAAAAAATAAAAAGTAAATACCTCTTCTCCTCAGCATCTCCTCTGCCGCTCTGCACGTCTCAGCACAGCGGAGCTAAGTGATGACATCATTGTTCCCTGCCGTGCTGAGCTGCAGAGGGGTGGACAGGGGCAGCCAGGACTTGGGAGAAGAATGCTGCCAGCAGAGGCGGCCGGGACTATAGGAGCGGCATACTCAGGGGGCCACCACTGGTACACACATGGCTCCGCTCCGTACACCTAGTACACACTCAGCTCCGTACACCACGTACGCCTCGTACACAAGCGGCTTTGCGCCGTACACCTCGTACACACGCGGCTCTGCTCTGTACACCTCGTACACACGTGACTCTGCTCCGTACACTTTGTACACATGTGGCTCCGCTCTGTACACCTCGAACACATACGGCTCCACTCCATACACCTAGTACACACGTGGCTCCGCTCTGTACACACCGTACACACGTGGCTCCGCTTCGTACACCTCGTACACACTGGGCTCCGCTGCGAAAGCCTCGCACACAAGGCTCTGCTCCGTACGCCTCGTACACACGCGGCTCCGCTCTGTACACCTTGTACACACTGGGCTTTGCTCCGTACACCTTGTACACACTGGGCTCCGCTCCGTACACCTCATACACGCTTGGCTCCTCTCCATACACCTTGTACAAGCGCAGCTCCGCTCCGTACACCTCATACACGCTCGGCTCCTCTCCGTACACCTTGTACAAGCGCAGCTCCACTCCGTACACCTCGTATACTCTCAGCTCCGCTCCATACACCTTGTACAAGCGCAGCTCCGCTCCGTACACCTCATACACGCTCGGCTCCTCTCCGTACACCTCGTACAAGCGCAGCTCCGCTCTGTACACCTCGTACACTCTCAGCTCCGCTCCGTTCACCTTGTACAAGCGCAGCTCCACGCCGTTCACCTTGTACAAGCGCAGCTCCGATCCGTTCACCTTGTACAAGCGCAGCTCTGATCTGTACACCTCGTACATGCGCGGCTCCGCTCCGTACACCTTGTACACTCTCTGCTCCGCAACGTACACACGTGGCTTCACTCCATACACCTCGTACACACACGGCTCCGCTCTGTACACCTCGTACACACACGGTTCCGCTCCGCACACCTCGTACACACACGGCTCCGCTCTGTACACCTCGTACACACACGGTTCCGCTCCGCACACCTCGTACACACACGACTCCGCTCCGTACACCTCGTACACACACGGCTCTGCTCCGTACACCTCGTACACACACGGCTCCGCTCCGTACACCTCGTACACACATGGCTCTGCTCCGTACACCTCATACACACACGGCTCCGCTCCGTACACCTCGTACACACACGGCTCCGCTCTGTACACCTCGTACACACACGGCTCCGCTCCGCACACCTCGCACACACACGGCTCCAGCTCCGCACACCTCGTACACACACGACTCCGCTCCGTACACCTCGTACACCACACGGCTCTGCTCCGTACACCTCGTACACACATGGCTCCGCTCCGTACACCTCGTACACACATGGCTCTGCTCCGTACACCTCATACACACACGGCTCCGCTCCGTACACCTCGTACACACACGGCTCCGCTCCGTACACCTCGTACACACATGGCTCTGCTCCGTACACCTCATACACAGACGACTCCGCTCCGCACACCACATACACACACGACTCTGCTCTGTACACCTTGTACACTCAGCTCCACTCCATATACCTCATACATACACAGCTCTGCTACATTCATTTACACTGTAAATCCCTCAGCCCAACACATAAACTTCACCTCATCCAGCACCAAGGTGGAGTCCTGACTGCATACTGAGGAGCTGATCATGTGACCCCCCCTGACTCCTCCCCTCCTTTGACATCATCACAGGTCCTGTCAGCGCAGGGCACTGTGAAGAATGAAGCCGGCTCACACTGCCGGCGGGGGGGTGCTTTGGAGACCGCGGGCGCTGCAGCAGGAGTCTGGTGAGCCTGGGGCTGATGCCCCGTCAGCAGCCCCAGATACGCCAAGCCTGGTCGCAGCGTCGGCGGCTAGGACTATAGGAGCGGGAGCGGCATCAGTAGGGGGCCGCACTACCACCATGCGCCCCTGAGGATGCCGCCCCCTGTCTACCAGCAGGGCTGGCCACCTGAGGCTGACACTTCATGTCGCCTCATGGATGCTGCGGCCCTGCTAATACATGACGCCATAGCAATTGAGGACTGTGAATGGATAGCACTTTAAATATGGTGTCCTGTGATGGGACAACGAATCGTAACGCAGGAGCTTCCACCAATGATCGCTGATGGGGCGTGGTATCCATGACGCCATGGCACGCCCCTGGGAATTCGCTAGGCCACGCAAATACCGTGCCTGTGCCCCGATTACACGCCACCACCATAGGAATTGTTCCTTCCTGTTTTTGAGCACGGCTCAGAAACAGGTATCCGAAGGAACTGCAAGACACAGGAAGGAACTCCCTGAATTACACGCCGCCATTTCGTAGTGATTTCATGGCAACAGGCACAATTGTGTCCGATGCCTGGCGGTTTCTTCCTTCCTGTGGCGGCGTGTAAAGGTACCATAAAGGATCTTCGCATATCAGATACCTGAGTCAACTAGTCCAACAATCTGAACTCTATTTAATAAATGAAGGTCCCTGCCTAGGCACATGGGCTGAACCTTGAGCCCCACATGGAAGTTTGTCAAGGACATAATCCTTCCGTCGTCCACTTTGTTAAATAGTTACAGGTGTTAGTCACCTAATTGTTTAATTGTTCATTTTTGTGTGTTTCTTTTCTCTTGACTTTTGAGAAATGTTGCTTTTGGACTTTCGTCCCCAAATATGCTACCTTTATCTACTCACCTCCTACATATCCCCTAAATGGACAGCTGGTACCCCTATTCATACGCAGATAGATGAACATGGATAAAATATTCAAGTCTTATAACGTCAAAGGCCTCAATTCGCCACAAAAGAGATTCATGATATGGAAACTTGACATTGACATCGCTGGTCTCCAAGAGACTAAATTCTCTTCAGATAACCTCCCAAAATTTTCCAACAAAAACTACCCTCACATTTTCTTAGCCTCTAACAAGGAAAAAAAATCAGGGGTGGCCATTATTATTAAAGACTCTATTAAATTTGAAAAACTGAATCTGATTTCGTATGATGATGGTCGCTTCATAATACATATTTGTAAAATTGACAATATAGAGCACACACTGGTATGTGTATGGTATGCTCCAAATACAGGTCAGATTACTTTTCTGAAAAGGTTAATAAAAAATGTCCAAGATCTTCAGAAGGGCCACTTGCTTATTTTTGGAGATTTTAATGCCGTGCCCAACCCCTCACTAGATTCGTCAAATAAAAATAGAATTTTGTTAACACCTCTATTGACCCATGGATAAATAGTGAAGAGCTTTATGACGCATTTCGTTGTATTAACACGTCATCAGTCGAATTTACGCATTATTCGGATGCTCATAAGTCTTTCGCCAGAATAGACTTACTTTTAACGGATATTCGAACATTACAATTTATTATGTCTGTACATATTATGCCCAGGACGTGGTCGGACCATTCACCACTTATATTCGAAGTTAGCCTGGGATACCCAAACTATGACAGGAAATTGTGGAGGGCGAACTCTTTTCTTTTTCATCATCCACAATATATGAACGAAATACAAAAATCAATAGATTTATACTTCTCACAAAATAACTTAGATCATATCTCATTGGCTACCCTATGGACTGCCCATAAAGCAGTTATCAGGGGTCAGTTAATACAGCTTAATTTTAGATTAAAACGGGACAAAATTAACAACTCGGAAATAATAATCAAGCAAATTAGAAGCGTAGAACTCGTGCAACAGCAAACTCCCACAGACGACACACACAGGGAAATCCTAATGGTGGGTTTACACGTCCCGATATCGGCGTCCAACTCCGACCAAAAGTCACGTGGTTCGTGCGTTGGACCTGATATCGTTCGTGCGTTGTATGGTGTAAATGACCAATACGATGCACGAACGATGTCAAACCGATATCGGGGATCTAATTAGCATGCTATTCAACGGCCCGATATCGGATGCAGGTTGGAGCCGGATCGTGTTGTGTGACAGGCCAACTACGATGTGCAGTACAACGTCCCCCATTCACTCCCATGTTAAATGGTCGTTCCTGGGTCGGCCGTACAAGAGGGGCGTACACATCGTAGAGAAGTTGTATCCCGATATTGCCAGTGTAAACCTCCAATGCGATTCTTTGAAATCCAGCCAGAAAAAGCGCACTCCCGCACCGTTGGATCCAATATCGGACCAACGTTGGGACGTGTAAACCCACCATTAAACTTAGAGTCCAATTAAAATAACATTTAACAGCAGATTATGACAAATATATTCGCCTAATGAAAGGTAATTTTTATAACTTCATGAACAAACCTTCTAAATTGTTTGCGAACAAAATCTAAACCCATAGAAGTAAAACAAAAATCCTCCAAATAAAAGACAAATCTAATAAGATACACAAAAATCCTAAGGATATATCTAATGTATTCACCACCTTTTACAAAAGCCTTTATAACTTGAAAGACAACTTACTAGTACCTCAACTGTCCCAATTACAAATAGATACCTTTTTGGATTCTATCAAGCTTCCGTCCTTGTCAGAGGCAGATCTGGCCTTCCTAACTTCCCCGTTTACTGAAGCAGAGATAATAGAAACGATAGAATCAGTAAAGAAAAACAAATCCCCAGGCCCACACGGCCTACAAAATGAATATTACATTAGCTTTAAAAATTCCCTTGCACTCTTTCTAAGGGTCCTTTCACATCAGCGTTTTTTTTAAATCGCGGTATTTGCGGTATTGACCGTTAATACCGCAATCATACCGCAACCGTCACTTGCGGTAAATTCCGCATGTAACCGCATTGCCAGTTGCAGCACAAATGCGGTAAAATCCGCATTTGTGCCGCAATCGTCAATTGCGGTTATATGCGGTAAATGCGGCAAATGCGGGTTTTTACCGCATTTTAAGTACCCGCCCACAGGTATATAAAGAAATTTTTTGTTTGTTTTCCAACCATTCTTTGCCAGTATTTTCAGTGGATACAGCTTGGATTGTGGATTTTAAAGAGTCTATTTTCCTTGGATTTCTGTGGATTCTCATTTATTCCCTGGACTTTTTTTTTTAATTTTTTCCTTCATTTTTGCATCTCCTGGATTTTTTTTGATCTTTGTCCGGAATTTTACTTCAAGATGGCGATGTCATTCCGTGAATTGGATGCCCATTTTAAAAGAGTTTTCGCAATTGCGCGCTCTGTGGGACTTGCATACCACAATGAGCGGCGAAGACAAAGACTGCGCCAGAGACGTCGGCGATTTTGGGTGCATGACGAATGACTCGTGGTGTGTTCTGCACTTTATATGAAGAATTGCGGAACCACCCTGATAAATTCCGGGACTATCTTCGGATGACCGTCGAAAGTTTTGATGAACTTCTTGGACGCATTCGAGAAATTATCACCAAAGAAGACACCAGATTTCTTCAGAGGAGCGACTAATGCTGACTTTAAGGTAATGCAAGTAGTACTGTGAATTTTTTTATTTTTTTTTTAATTTTGAAAAATGCTTATGAAGGCATGTGTTTTTGTAGTTATTCTCACAGTTTGTTTTTGTTTTTTTTTTAAATAGAGTGCATTTTTTTAAAATGTAAGGCTACCTTCACATTTGTGTTTGTGTCTGATGCTGATGGCATGCAGACACAAACGCAGTGAAAAGCATGGTCATTTTGATGTGTCCGCAGCGGAGAATGTGCGCCTGCGAACACATCACTGTGGAGCCCGGCCAGCCAATCGGTGGTGTCTGGGGGCAGGCCGAAGGCGGAGATCAGCGCCGGAGATTTCCTCCTCCCCGCCGCCGGTAAGCTCCGGGACCTGTCAGCGGGTTAAACAGCTGATCTGACAGCTGTTTGAATCTCCCGCGCCGACACCGAGAGGAGATGTCGGCGCGGGAAGATTCAAACAGCTGTCACTTCAGCTGTTTCTCCCCGCCGACACCGCTAGCAGATTACCGGCGGCGGGGAGGAGGAGATCATCAGAGGCTCCAGCTGATCTCCCGGTGGCCGTCGGTGATCTCCTGTGACATCACCGGCGGCCACCGGGAGAGATTTCAATGGGTCCGCAGCGTTCTCCTGCGCTGTCAAGCGCAGAACACTGCGGACCCATTGACGCCAATGCATTCTTTTGTGCGCTTGGGGACGCTTGCTGATTTGCCAAGGTCCCCGAGCGCACAAAAAATGCAACATGCTGCGTCCCGGGTACGGACGGGGAACCCTGGAGGGAGCAGATATCTTCCGCATCCGCACCCGAACGCAGCAAACGCTGGCAAACGCAGGCACTATGCGTTCCTATGTTAAACATAGGAACGCAGTGCGCATGCGTTTGACTGCGTATGGGAACGCAGCATACGCTTTTTATGTTTGTTGTTGTCATTCAGAGTAGAATATTTTTCTTACTTTTTTTCTTTTTTTTTTTACTTCAATAATTTTTTTAAAAATATATATATTTTTTCTTTTGTACACTGTTGCTAAGTAATTTTATTTAGAATGAACGGTGTTGTTTTATGGTGCTGTATACACTGGCTGTGTGTATATATATATATATATATATATATATATATATATATATATACACACTTTTTTTTTTTTTTGCATTGGTTTTATTGTTTTATTTTTTAAACTGCATTATTTTAAATGTTCATGGCTGTTATTCTTGTAGACATAGTCTGTGTATTGGTCATTGACTGTATAATTTTTGTCATCATGTTCATTTTTTTAATTCTTATTTTTTTATTCTACACTGTTGATAAATAATCTTCTTGTGAATGAATGTGTTGTTTTTGGGGGCTGTGCACACTGTTTTTTTTTTTTTTTTTTGAATTGTCATAGTGCATTATTATACATTTTCCTGCTTGGTTATGTTGCAGCCATGCTTTTTGATTTTGTCATTCACTGTATAATTATCAGTCAGCAGTATCTTATATATAAAACCCGAAGGCCACATCCGGAACAGGCCACGCCTACTTCCGTGATGGCCTTCGCCCAGGGCTGGTGACGTCATCCAGTGCACTGTAGCCGCGCTCAGCCCGGCTACAGGCACCGGCACAGGAAGTTCCGATCTCGGAAGTTCCGTGTGCCCTCCAGCCACTCCCCTCCGCCCTCTGCCCTCTGCCCTGAGCCCTCCAGACATGCCGCGCGCCTACAGAGAGGAGGGAGGGCGGGACTTCCTCCCCTGCAGCTCTGCCCGCCCCTCCTCTCCTCCTACAGTACATCTGATTCCCGGCCTGTGGTGAGTCTGCAGTCTCTGTGCCTCCCTCTGACCCCTCCAGCCTGTGTGCCTCCCTCTGACCCCTCCAGCCTGTGTGCCTCCCTCTGACCCCTCCAGCCTGTGTGCCTCCCTCTGACCCCTCCAGCCTGTGTGCCTCCCTCTGACCCCTCCAGCCTGTGTGCCTCCCTCTGACCCCTCCAGCCTGTGTGCCTCCCTCTGACCCCTCCAGCCTGTGTGCCTCCCTCTGACCCCTCCAGCCTGTGTGCCTCCCTCTGACCCCTCCAGCCAGTGTGCCTCCCTCTGACCCCTCCAGCCTGTGTGCCTCCCTCTGACCCCTCCAGCCTGTGTGCCTCCCTCTGACCCCTCCAGCCTGTGTGCCTCCCTCTGACCCCTCCAGCCTGTGTGCCTCCCTCTGACCCCTCCAGCCTGTGTGCCTCCCTCTGACCCCTCCAGCCTGTGTGCCTCCCTCTGACCCCTCCAGCCGTCCTCTGCCCCCTCCAGCCGTCCTCTGACCCCTCCAGCCGTCCTCTGCCCTCTCCAGCCGTCCTCTGCCCTCTCCAGCCGTCCTCTGCCCCCTGTCCTTTGCGTCCTCTGCCCCCTGTCCTTTGCGTCCTCTGCCCCCTGTCCTTTGCGTCCTCTGCCCCCTGTCCTTTGCGTCCTCTGCCCCCTGTCCTTTGCGTCCTCTGCCCCCTGTCCTTTGCGTCCTCTGCCCCTGTCCTTTGCGTCCTCTGCCCCCTGTCCGTTTGCGTCCTCTGCCCCCTGTCCTTTGCGTCCTCTGCCCCCTGTCCTTTGCGTCCTCTGCCCCCTGTCCTTTGCGTCCTCTGCCCCCTGTCCTTTGCGTCCTCTGCCCCTGTCCTTTGCGTCCTCTGCGTCCTCTGCCCCCTGTCCTCTGCGTCCTCTGCCCCCTGTCCTCTGCGTCCTCTGCCCCCTGTCCTCTGCGTCCTCTGCCCCCTGTCCTCTGCGTCCTCTGCCCCCTGTCCTCTGCGTCCTCTGCCCCTGTCCTCTGCGTCCTCTGCCCCCTGTCCTCTGCGTCCTCTGCCCCCTGTCCTCTGCGTCCTCTGCGTCCTCTGCCCCCTGTCCTCTGCGTCCTCTGCCCCCTGTCCTCTGCGTCCTCTGTGTCCTCTGCCCCCTCTCCTCTGCCCCCTCTGTGTCCTCTGCCCCCTCTCCTCTGCCCCCTCTGTGTCCTCTGCCCCCTCTCCTCTGCCCCCTCTCCTCTGCCCCTCTGTGTCCTCTGCCCCCTGTCCTCTGCCCCCTGTCCTCTGCCCCCTGTCCTCTGCCCCCTGTCCTCTGCCCCCTCTGTGTCCTCTGCCCCCTCTGTGTCCTCTGCCCCCTCTGTGTCCTCTGCCCCCTCTGTGTCCTCTGCCCCCTCTGTGTCCTCTGCCCCCCTCTGTGTCCTCTGCCCCCTCTGTGTCCTCTGCCCCCTGTCCTCTGTCCAGCCGCCTCTGCCCCCTGTCCTCTGCCCAGCCGCCTCTGCCCCCTGTCCTCTGCCCAGCCGCCTCTGCCCCTGTCCTCTGCCCAGCCGCCTCTGCCCCCTGTCCTCTGCCCAGCCGCCTCTGCCCCTGTCCTCTGCCCAGCCGCCTCTGCCCCCTGTCCTCTGCCCAGCCGCCTCTGCCCCCTGTCCTCTGCCCAGCCGCCTCTGCCCCCTGTCCTCTGCCCGCCGCCTCTGCACCCTGTCCTCTGCCCAGCCGCCTCTGCCCCCTGTCCTCTCCCCCTGTCCTCTGCCCCCTGTCCTCTGCCCCCTGTCCTCTGCCCCCTGTCCTCTGCCCCCTGTCCTCTGCGTCCTCTGCCCCCTGTCCTCTGCGTCCTCTGCCCCCTGTCCTCTGCGTCCTCTGCCCCCTGTCCTCTGCGTCCTCTGCCCCCTGTCCTCTGCCCCCTGTCCTCTGCCCCCTGTCCTCTGTGTCCTCTGCCCCCTCTCCTCTGCCCCCTGTCCTCTGCGTCCTCTGCCCCCTGTCCTCTGCGTCCTCTGCCCCCTGTCCTCTGCGTCCTCTGCCCCCTGTCCTCTGCGTCCTCTGCCCCCTGTCCTCTGCGTCCTCTGCCCCCTGTCCTCTGCGTCCTCTGCCCCCTGTCCTCTGCGTCCTCTGCCCCCTGTCCTCTGCCCAGCCGCCTCTGCCCCCTGTCCTCTGCCCAGCCGCCTCTGCCCCCTGTCCTCTGCCCAGCCGCCTCTGCCCCCTGTCCTCTGCCCAGCCGCCTCTGCCCAGCCGCCTCTGCCCCCTGTCCTCTGCCCAGCCGCCTCTGCCCCCTGTCCTCTGCCCCCTGTCCTCTGCCCCCTGTCCTCTGCCCCCTGTCCTCTGCCCCCTGTCCTCTGCCCCCTGTCCTCTGCCCAGCCACCTCTGCCCCCTGTCCTCTGCCCAGCTGCCTCTGCCCCCTGTCCTCTGCCCAGCTGCCTCTGCCCCCTGTCCTCTGCCCAGCCGCCTCTGCCCCCTGTCCTCTGCCCCCTGTCCTCTGCCCCCTGTCCTCTGCCCCCTGTCCTCTGCCCCCTGTCCTCTGCCCCCTGTCCTCTGCCCAGCCGCCTCTGCCCCCTGTCCTCTGCCCAGCTGCCTCTGCCCCCTGTCCTCTGCCCAGCCGCCTCTGCCCCCTGTCCTCTGCCCAGCCGCCTCTGCCCCCTGTCCTCTGCCCAGCCGCCTCTGCCCCCTGTCCTCTGCCCAGCCGCCTCTGCCCCCTCTGCTCTGCCCACGCCGCTGCGCTGACCACTCTGCCCACGCCGCTGCGCTGACCAATCTCACCGCACTCACTGCTAACCACTGAGCCACCGCACTCACTGCTAACCACTGAGCCACCGCACTCACTGCTAACCACTGAGCCACCGCACTCACTGCTAACCACTGAGCCACCGCACTCACTGCTAACCACTGAGCCACCGCACTCACTGCTAACCACTGAGCCACCATATACTCTGCTACCCACAGAGCCGCCTGTATACACACAATTCATTTCACCGCACTCCCGTAACTATTAGTAAATAAACTATATATGGATTCTAGACTACCCGATTCTTTAGAATCGGGCTGCCATCTAGTATATATATATTTTTTTAATAAAAATCAATTTTTTTTTTTTTTTTTTTTTAAAAACTGTTGATAAATAAATGTATTGTGAATGTAGGTTTTGCTTTATGGTGCTATTCACACTGCTTGTGGTTTTTGAATATATTTCATTTTGTTTTTTATTTTGCATAGTGCATTATTTTAAATGTTGATGGTTTTTTTTTGCAGACATGCCATGTGCTCTGTCTATTGGTCATTCACTGTATAATTATTTGTCAGCAGTTGTCTTTTATTTTTTTTTAAAAAAAACTGTTGATAAATAATTGTATTGTGAATAAACGTGTTGTTTTTGGCTCTGTGCACACTGGTTGTGTTTTGTGACTGTTTGCAGTGGTTTTTTTTCTATAAATTCAAAGTGCATTTTTTAAAACATGAAATGATGTTTTTTTTTTCTTGCAGTCGTGCTCTGCGCTTTTTACATCAGCAGAAAGATGATATTTGTGTGAGATCCGTAAGGTGGCGCTGCATTTGCTGTATAATGGCTGACTTGCGTCCCAGGCTGCATGCATTGTGTATGTTGCTTGCGGTCCTTTGCGTAAAGTGTAGCTCTGGCAGGTGCTGCAGATGTGTCACTATTCTAGTTATAACAAAATGCAAACGCCTTTGATTTTTTATATTTATTAATTTTTTTTATGGACACAAGCGCTGCATCTGATGCACCTGGCAGAACTTGACTTGCTGCAAATGACCGCAAGTACCATACAAAATGTATGGGGCTTGCCGTATTCAGCCCATAAGTTGGGCATTATGTGTGTGGTCAGGCAGATGCAGCGCCACCTCTTGTATTGGCTGAAAACATCAGCGTGCTGCGGATGTGAAAATTGCCTTATGGCCACTTTCCACACACCAACTTATCTGTCCAACTTCTGAACAACTTACTGGTTGCAGTGAAATCATGGACACATTGTTACATTTGTACACAGCCACAAAATGGAGCAATGTGTCCATGATTTCACTGCAACCAGTAAGTTGGTCAGTAGTTGGACAGATAAGTTGGTGTGTGTAAAGTGGCCCTTAATGTATTTTTAATAATTTTTGTTGTTATGCACACTGTGGGTGGGACTTATTTTTTTTTTTCTTTTAACTGTTTATAAATCCTTGTATTGTGAATGAACGTGTTGGTATTTTGGGCTTTGCAGATCCGCCAGGTGGCGCTGCATTGCCCGCATAACGCCCGAGTTGCATGCTGGATGTAGCAAGCCCCATGCTTTGTGTCTTGTGCTTGGGTTCTTTGCAGTAAGGGCGGTTCTGACGGTTGCCGCAGATGAGTCACTTGCAACCTTAAATAAAAATCCACTTGTATTCTTGTCTTTATTGCTGTAAGCAATTGCTGCATCAGACGCATCTGGCAGAACCGCATTTGCTGCAAAGGAGCGTAAGCAGCATAGACTATGCATGGGGATTGTTGCATGTGAGACAAAATTCGGCTGTTATGTTGGTGATTGTTTCACCTTTTTATTGTGTACGGTGTATTTTGCTAAAATGTTAATGTTGTGTGTCTTTTAACTTTCAAAGTATGATACTGTTGTGTTTTTTTTTTATTTTTCAGGTTTCTCGGAAGTGGAGAAAGCATGTCTTCACTTCATTTCCAATTCCGGCTTGGAATTTTAACGATTTCAGAAATTGTGAAGGAAACCTGCAAAGCATTGTGGGACGTGTTACAGCCGGAATTCCTCCCTGAACCGGCGATGGACCTGTGGATGTCATCTGCTGCCAAGTTTGAAGAAATCACCAATTTTCCAAACTGCATTGGAGCTCTGGACGGCAAGCACATCCGGATTGTTAAACCTGCTGGGAGTAGCTCAGAATACTTTAATACAAGAAATACTTTTCAATTGTACTGATGGCAATCGCGGATTCCCAATGTCGCTTTGTTGCCGTTGACATTGGGTCTTATGGACAATCAAATGACTCCCAGATTTTTAAGCAATCTCCCATGGGACGCCGGATTTATAACAGCAATTTTTACATTCCACCACCAAGGCCTCTTCCGCACACGGATGGACCGCCTATGCCCTTCGTAATTGTAGCCGATGAGGCTTTTCAAATGTGCGAGAACCTATTTAAGCCTTATGCCAGCTGTGGATTGTGTCATACAAAACGGATCTACAATTACAGACTCACAAGGGCAAGAAGAGTGGTGGAATGCGCTTTTGGACTGTTAACTGCAAAATGGCGCATTTTGGGAAAGGCCATTCAAATGCAACCAGAGTCTGTGGACGGCATTGTGAAAGCCCGTGTGGTTCTGCATAACTATGTTTTGGCCAAAGAACAATTTCCTTTGGACCGTGATGCCATTGCAGAAACAACATTACAGGACTACCGAACACGTCGAGTAAGAACAACTCTGGCTGTTTCACAAATGAGAGACAAATTTGCCCATTATTTTATGTCTGAGCATGGAAGAGTGTCATGGCAGGATGAAATGGTGTAATTTGTTATTATTTCATGCCGTGTATCTTTATTGTACAAAATGTGAATGTGTAATTATTTTATTGACATGTAGAAAGTGTTATTAGTGTAATGTTCAATGTTATAATCGCTGTACATAGTCATACATTTTTGTGGTTGATTGTAAAAAATTTTCATTGTTACATGATAAATGAACATTTTTTTAATTGTCAGATTTATTTTTGAAATGTTTTAAGTATTTTAAAGAAGTTAAATCTGCAGTTTTTTTTTAAGTTATTGTGAAAAAAATGTTGTTCTTAGGGTACCATTAGACGTTGCAACATTGCATGCAATTTCACTGTCAAATTGCTGGTTGCAGTGAAATCATGGACACATTGTTCTATTTTGTTGCCGTGTACAAATGTAACAATGTGTCCATGATTTCACTGCAACCAGCAAATTGCCAGTGAAATTGCATGCAATGTTGCGACGTGTAACAGTACCCTAACAGTTTAATAAAAAAATTTTTTTTACCTTTTTAAATTAACGAGATGGTGGGCTAATTCCAACTCATTGTGTACTCCACAGCTCCTGCATCACCCTCTTTCGTCCAGGCTACAGTCACTCTGCTGCCTCCCTGCTCCCCCCCTTTCTTTCAGGCTCCAGTCCTTCTCTTGCCTCTCTGCTTCCATACTCTGCTGCATGTGGCAGTCCCCCTCGGGTGTCCCTGCTCTCCTCCTCTCCTGTATGCTGCAGTCCCTTTGTTCGCCCTCTCTCCTCCAGAGTACAGTCTCGCTCTATCTGTATGATTTAAATCCTGCGCCGTAGTAATGATCTCAGCGGCGACACAACAGCAGATCAGTGGCGACGCAGCGACAACACAGTGTCAATGCAGCTGTGAGACGTCTGGCTAGCGCCGTTGGTATCCTGGCTGCATTAACACAGCAGTGATGCTCGCCACTGATGTCCGTGTGACGGTGGTGTGCATGATTAAAATGCCATGTCAATTGGCGGATGCACTTGGCCTATCACTGGTTCTTTGTGGCCTGCTGTACGTTAATTGGTGCAGGATTTCTATCATGCACACCACCGTTGTATGTACCTCAGCAGCGATGCAGCGGCGATCCTGGCAGGCGACTTAGGGG
>JARQOC010000001.1:574391176-574490340 GCA_033576535.1 Allobates femoralis | reverse complement strand
GACTGTCGTCGTCCGCCGCCCCTGACAGACCGTCGTCGTCCGCCGCCCCTGACTGACTGTCGTCGTCCGCCGCCCCTGACTGACTGTCGTCGTCCGCCGCCCCTGACTGACTGTCGTCGTCCGCCGCCCCTGACTGACTGTCGTCGTCCGCCGCCCCTGACTGACTGTCGTCGTCCGCCGCCCCTGACTGACCGTCGTCCCGAAAGTTACACCAGTTAACGTTCACATACACGCACACTAATAAAAAGTTTACTTTTTTTTTTTTTTTACACACGCACACAGCACATACAACATGTCACGCCCGTCCCGCCCGTCCCGCTCATCAACGTCACAAAGGGTGTACTCGGCTGAGGAGGCATATGCTATACTTGCCTCCGATGCTGACAGTGAGGAAGTGGACCCCACGTTCCACTATTCCTCACATTCTTCCTCCGACAGTGAAATCTGCAGCAGTGACACCGACTCGCCACCACCACGAAGACGGCGGAGGACAAGAGATCGTCCGGAGCCAGAGGAAGAGGAAGAGGAGTCCGAGGAAGAGGAGTCTGAGCCTGGAGAAGAGGAGTCGGAGGAAGACCCACAGCCGTCAGTGAGTAACCCTCCACCTGGTGCTAGGCATGCCCAACCTAGCACCAGGGCCCCTGTGTGGATCCCCGTCCCTGATCGGTACACTCCACAGATTCCTGATTTTATTCCCCAATCAGGAATCCTGTTTGAGGCCACAAACTTCAGGGAAATTGACTTTTTCAAAGTCTTTTTCTCTGAGGACTTTGTGAGGCTCATGGTGGAGCAGACGAACCTGTACGCCCAACAGTTTCTGGTCCAAAACCCAGATTCCATCTTTTCTTCTTGGACTCCTGTGGACTCTGGAGAAATTATGAAATACTGGGGTTTGATACTTCATATGGGGATTGTGAACAGACCAGAAATGCGCCAATGCTGGAGTACAGATAAGTTTTTTCTAACTCCAGTGTACGGCGAAGTGATGGCCCGAAACAGATTCGACGCCATCCATAAATTTCTCCACTTTAGGGTCAACACTGACAGCCTTCCCCGTAATGACCCGAATTTTGACAGATTGTTCAAAATTCGACCGGTCATCGACCACTTCAGCAGCAAGTTTGCTGAAGTGTACGTTCCCAAACGGGAAATTTGTGTGGACGAATCCCTCGTCCTTTACAAAGGTAGGCTTAGTTTCTGCCAATACATTCCCAGCAAGAGGGCCAGGTATGGGATAAAGCTCTACAAGCTTTGTGAGAGTACCTCAGGGTACACTCACAACTTTAGAGTGTATGAGGGGAAGGATTCGAGGATCGAGCCCCCAGAGTGTCCCCCTGCTCTGGGGGTATGCGGGAAAATAGTGTGGGATTTGATCCACCCACTACTTGATAAAGGTTATCATCTATACGTTGATAACTTTTATACAAGTGTCCCGCTCTTCAGATCCCTCTCTGCCAGAACTACCGCCGCTTGCGGTACTGTGCGCAGAAACAAGAGGGATCTCCCTATGCCGCTAATTGAGCAGCCTCTCCCAAGAGGTGAGAGCCGAGCTCAATGTAGCGGCAACATGGTACTGGTCAAGTTCAAAGACCGAAGGGATGTCTTTATCTTGACCACGATCCATGGTCCCGGCACCAGGGCCACCACCACCAGAGGTACCCCAGGACAGGTCCACAAACCGGAATGTGTCCTGGGGTACAATAAGAACATGGGAGGAGTTGATCGTTCTGATCAAGTCCTCAAGCCCTACAGGGCCACGCGGAAAACGAGGAAGTGGTACAAAAAACTGGCCGTGTACATTGTCCAAATGGCAATGTATAATGCATATTTGCTGTCACGATGTGCAGGTCACACCACTAACACCTTTCTTGAGTTCCAGGTGAAGGTGATCAAGGCCCTGTTGAATGGAGGAGAACGAAGACCAAGAGAAGAAGGAGGACGAGAACGAAGACCAAGAGAAGAAAGAGGAAGACGAAGAGTAGAAGATGAAGGGGGCCCCAGCACTCCTGGAACTCGATATTCCCGCGTGGTACCAGGGCAACATTTTGCAGAGAAGGGGCCAAGAAAAAGGTGCCGGGTCTGCCATCAAAGGGGGAACAGAACGACCGTCCAAACCCAATGTAAAACGTGCCCTGACAAACCAGGTTTGTGTATCTTTGGATGTTTCGAAATCTATCACACGACCCCAGACTGACATGCACCCACAACATCATACACAAACACACACACACCCTGATGTACACTACAACACACCAACCTGACATACACACCCTGATGTACACTACAACACACCAACCTGACACACACCCTGATGTACACTACAACACACCAACCTGACATGCACTACGATAAGTGCCCCCTTAGTCTTTACCATGGCTTTGGGGGTCTTATTCCGGTGCTAGAACAAATCCCTTCCTGCAGAAAGGCCAGGCCTCGCCTCACGGTGACCTGTCCTTCTGAAAGGCTGGGTACAGTTGTGTAATTATATGTGTAATTATATTATATGTGTGATTATATATGATTATATGTGTATGGGGTCACTTGTGGGGGAACTCCAATGTGTAGGCAAACAGGGGCTCTCCATACGCAACCTGGTGTTTGCTAACAATTGGAATTGTTAGCGGACACCATGTCGCGTTTGGAGAGCCCCTGTGTGCCTACACATTGGAGTTCCCCCACAAGTGACCCCATTTTGGAAACTAGACACCCCAGGGAACTTATCTAGATGGGTAGTGGGCATATTGAACCCCAGGTGCTTCACAAATAAATGGGAAAAAAAAAAAAAGTGGAAAAAAAGTACTTTTTCGTTTTTACGGATTAATTTGTGAAGCACCTGGGGGTTCAATATGCTCACAACCCATCAGGATAAGTTCCCTGGGGTGTCTAGTTTCCAAAATGGGGTCACTTGTGGGGGAGCTCCAATGTGTAGGCACACAGGGGCTCTCCAAACGTGACATGTGTCCGCTAACAAGTTGACCTGATTTTCCATTCAAATTGTTAGCGGACACCATGTTGCGTTTGGAGAGCCCCTGTGTGCCTACACATTGGAGTTCCCCCACAAGTGACCCCATTTTGGAAACTAGACACCCCAGGGAACTTATCTAGATGGGTAGTGGGCATATTGAACCCCCAGGTGCTTCACGAATAAATGGGAAAAAAAAAAAAAAAGTGGAAAAAAAGTACTTTTTCGTTTTTACGGATTAATTTGTGAAGCACCTGGGGGTTCAATATGCTCACAACCCATCAGGATAAGTTCCCTGGGGTGTCTAGTTTCCAAAATGGGGTCACTTGTGGGGGAGCTCCAATGTGTAGGCACACAGGGGCTCTCCAAACGTGACATGTGTCCGCTAACAAGTTGACCTGATTTTCCATTCAAATTGTTAGCGGACACCATGTTGCGTTTGGAGAGCCCCTGTGTGCCTACACATTGGAGTTCCCCACAAGTGACCCCATTTTGGAAACTAGACACCCCAGGGAACTTATCTAGATGGGTAGTGGGCATATTGAACCCCCAGGTGCTTCAAAAATTGATCTGTAAAAATTAAAAAGTACTTTTTTTTTTCACAAAAATTTTGTTTTAGCCTAATTTTTTAAATTTTCAAATGGCCAACAGCATAAAGTTCATCCTAAAATTTGTTGGGCAATTTCTCCTGAGTACATCGATACCTCATATGTGGTCATAAACCACTCTTTGGGCGCACGGCAGGGCTCAGAAGGGAAGGAGCGCAATTTCACTTTTTGAATGGAAAATTAGCTCCAAAAGTCAAATTGCGCTCCTTCCCTTCTGAGCCCTGCCGTGCGCCCAAACAGTTGTTTATGACCACATATGAGGTATCGATATACTCAGGAGAAATTGCCCAACAAACTTTAGGATCCATTTTATGCTGTTGCCCATGTGAAAATGAAAGATTTGAGGCTAAAAGAACATTTTTGTTGGAAAAATTTAAATATCCATTTTTTGTTTCCACTTTGCTTTAGTTCCTGTGAAGCACCTGAAGGGTTAATAATCTTCTTGAATGTAGTTTTGAGTAGCTTGAGGGGTGCAGTTTTTAGAATGGTATAACTTGTGGGTGTTTTCTGTCATGTACACCCCTCAAACGGACTTCAAATGTGATGTGGTCACTAAAAAAAATGGTTTTGTAAATTTTGGTGGAAAAATGAAAAATTGCTGATGAACTTTGAACCCTTATAACTTCCTACCCCAAAAAATTTTTTTTCCAAAATTGTGCTGATATAAAGTAGACATGTGGGAAATATTATTTATCAACAATTTTGTGTCACATAACTCTCTGGTTTAGCAGAAAAAAAATTCAAAATTTGAAAATTTCGAAATTTTCAAAATTTTTGCCATATTTTTGATTTTTTCACAAATAAACGCAAAAATTATTGACCTAAATTTAATACTAACATGAAGCCCAATATGTCACGAAAAAACAATCTCAGAATCGCTAGGATCGGTTGAAGCGTTCCAGAGTTTATAACCTCATAAAGGGACACTGGTCAGAATTGCAAAAAATGGCTCGGGCATTAAGGCTAAAATAAGCAAAAATGGGCTCGGGGGTGAAGGGGTTAATAATTTTTGTTGTTATGCACACTTTGGGTGGGACTTATTTTTTTTTTCTTTTAACTGTTTATAAATCCTTGTATTGTGAATGAACGTGTTGGTATTTTGGGCTTTGCAGATCTGCCAGGTGGCGCTGCATTGCCCGCATAACGCCCGAGTTGCATGCTGGATGTAGCAAGCTCCATGCTTTGTGTGTTGTGCTTGGGGTTCTTTGCAGTAAGGGCGGTTCTGACGGTTGCCGCAGATGAGTCACTTGCAACCTTAAATAAAAATCCACTTGTATTCTTGTTTTTATTGCTGTAAGCAATTGCTGCATCGGACGCATCTGGCAGAACCGCATTTGCTGCAAAGGAGCGTAAGCAGCATAGACTATGCATGGGGCTTGTTGCATGTGAGACAAAATTTGGCTGTTATGTTGGTGATTGTTTCACCTTTTTATTGTGTACGGTGTATTTTGCTAAAATGTTAATGTTGTGTGTCTTTTAACTTTCAAAGTATGATACTGTTGTGTTTTTTTGTTATTTTTCAGGTTTCTCGGAAGTGGAGAAAGCATGTCTTCACTTCATTTCCAATTCCGGCTTGGAATTTTAACGATTTCAGAAATTGTGAAGGAAACCTGCAAAGCATTGTGGGACGTGTTACAGCCGGAATTCCTCCCTGAACCGGCGATGGACCTGTGGATGTCATCTGCTGCCAAGTTTGAAGAAATCACCAATTTTCCAAACTGCGTTGGAGCTCTGGACGGCAAGCACATCCGGATTGTTAAACCTGCTGGTAGCAGCTCAGAATACTTTAATTACAAGAAATACTTTTCAATTGTACTGATGGCAATCACGGATTCCCAATGTCGCTTTGTTGCCGTTGACATTGGGTCTTATGGACGATCAAATGACTCCCAGATTTTTAAGCAATCTCCCATGGGACGCCGGATTTATAACAGCAATTTTTACATTCCACCACCAAGGCCTCTGCCGCACACAGATGGACCGCCTATGCCCCTTTGTAATTGTAGCCGATGAGGCTTTTCAAATGTGCGAGAACCTATTTAAGCCTTATGCCAGCCGTGGATTGTGTCATACAAAGCGGATCTACAATTACAGACTCACAAGGGCAAGAAGAGTGGTGGAATGCGCTTTTGGACTGTTAACTGCAAAATGGCGCATTTTGGGAAAGGCCATTCAAATGCAACCAGAGTCTGTGGACGGCATTGTGAAAGCCTGTGTGGTTCTGCATAACTATGTTTTGGCCAAAGAACAATTTCCTTTGGACCGTGATGCCATTGCAGAAACAACATTACAGGACTACCGAACACGTCGAGTAAGAACAACTCTGGCTGTTTCACAAATGAGACAAATTTGCCCATTATTTTATGTCTGAGCATGGAAGAGTGTCATGGCAGGATGAAATGGTTTAATTTGTTATTATTTCATGCCGTGTATCTTTATTGTACAAAATGTGAATGTGTAATTATTTTATAGACATGTAGAAAGTGTTATTAGTGTAATGTTCAATGTTATAATCGCTGTACATAGTCATACATTTTTGTGGTTGATTGTAAAAAATTTTCATTGTTACATGATAAATGAACATTTCTTTAATTGTCAGATTTATTTTTGAAATGTTTTAAGTATTTTAAAGAAGTTAAATCTGCAGGTTTTTTTTTAAGTTATTGTGAAAAAAATGTTGTTCTTAGGGTACCATTAGACGTTGCAACATTGCATGCAATTTCACTGTCAAATTGCTGGTTGCAGTGAAATCATGGACACATTGTTCTATTTTGTTGCCGTGTACAAATGTAACAATGTGTCCATGATTTCACTGCAACCAGCAAATTGCCAGTGAAATTGCATGCAATGTTGCGACGTGTAACGGGTACCCTAACAGTTTAATAAAAAAAATTTTTTTACCTTTTTAAATTAACGAGATGGTGGGCTAATTCCAACGCATTGTGTATTCCACAGCTCCTGCACCACCCTCTTTCGTCCAGGCTACAGTCACTCTGCTGCCTCCCTGCTCCCCCCCTTTCTTTCAGGCTCCAGTCCTTCTCCTGCCTCTTTGCTTCCATACTCTGCTGCATGTGGCAGTCCCCCTCGGGTGTCCCTGCTCTCCTCCTCTCCTGTATGCTGCAGTCCCTTTGTTCGCCCTCTCTCCTCCAGGGTACAGTCTCGCTCTATCTGTATGATTTAAATCCTGCGCCGTAGCAGTGATCTTAGCGGCGACACAACAGCAGATCAGTGGCGACGCAGCGGCAACACAGTGTCAATGCAGCTGTGAGACGTCTGGCTAGTGCCGTTGGTATCCTGGCTGCATTAACACAGCAGTGATGCTCGCCACTGATGTCTGTGTGACAGTGGTGTGCATGATTAAAATGCCATGTCAATTGGCGGATGCACTTGGCCTATCGCTGGTTCTTCGTGGCCTGCTGTACGTTAATTGGTGCGGGATTTCTATCATGCACACCACCGTTGTACGTACCTCAGCGGCGATCCAGCGGCGATCCTGGCAGGCGACTTAGGGGCGATGCCATGGCGACTTAGGGACAACGCAGCCGGACGATGCATCAGCAACGTGGACATACACGATAGGGCAATTATATAGTAGATTTGTGCTGTACGTCATGTATGTGTTAACATTAAACCTACCATAGGTACAGAGCAATTACAGTTCAACTTCTTTATCTACCATGTTTGTTCACAAAATGAATGTATTGAGCTTTCACAGTATATTTTTAATTTTTTTATTTATTATATTACACCCCTCCACCCGACCGCGCCTGACCCCTAGCTACACCTTACCCTGTACCGTGCTGCACCCCCAGTTGCACCCCATCCTCCGCTACCCTCTAGCCCTGTCTGCACCCCCTTCCCCATCCACGCACCTCCCCTGCCTCATCCCTCCCCCGCGATCTCTCGCCGCCTAAACCGCAACCCACAATGTTTCCCCTCCTCTTCACCCTCACCCCCATCCTACTCCACTTCCTTCTAACCCCGAACATCCCTCCACCTGCCAAGGCCATAGTGATCTCTCCATCCTTCCTACCCTTCCACCTCACCCCCTCCTCCGAACTGTTCCTCCACACCCAGTCCCTCTTCTCCACACACGCACGCCCCCACGCAAACTCTCCTGCTCCCACCTCCTAACCCTTTTGCTGCTGCTCCTACTTGCAGGCGACGTATCCCCCAATCCGGGTCCCCCCCACCACATCCCTCCACCCACCCCCAACTCACGCCCATCCCTCACCACAAACTTCCGCAACCCCCACAACCTCATACACATTCACCCAACCCCACTTCCCCTGGCTGGAGCACTCTGGAATGCCCGCTCAGTGTGCAACAAACTCTCCTACATCCACAACCTCTTCATCACCAATAAATTCAAATTTCTCGGCCTCACCGAAACTTGGCTCACCCTCACCGACGCAGCCTCCCCTGCTGCACTCTCCTACGGCGGACTCACACTCTCCCACACACCACGCCCTAATAGCACATGCGGCGGTGGTGTGGGTATACTCTTGTCCGACAGCTGCTCCTTCACCCCTACTACACCCCCTCCCTCCACCTCCTTCCCCTCCTTCGAACTGCACTCTGTTCGCATTTTCTCCCCTGCAACCTCCAGCTCGCGGTCATTTACCGTCCCCCAGGACCCTCCGCCTCTTTCTTCGACCACTTCAACACTTGGCTTCTCCACTTCCTCTCCTCCGACATCCCCACCATCATCATGGGCGACTTCAACATCCCCATCGACACCCCAGCTTCCTCCCGACTCCTATCCCTGACCACCTCTTTCGGCCTGTCCCAATGGTCCTCCTCAGCCACTCACAAAGACGGCCACACGCTCGACCTCATCTTCTCCCGCCTCTGCTCCCTCACCCACCTCTCAAACTCGCCCCTCTTCCAATCTGACCACAACCTGCTGACCTTCTCCTCCCTCTCTCCCCCTACCTCACCCCCCCCCTCTTCGGAAACTCAGTCACCCGCGCAGAAACCTTAAACTTATTGACTTCAACTCACTCTCCCACTCCCTCCTCCATCTCACAGACCTCGCCTCCTCACCCGACGTCAACACTGCCGCCACCCTCTACAACTCCACACTATCCGCGGCCCTTGACCAGGCTGCCCCCCTCACACACACCAAAACCCGCACACACAGACAACCCTGGCTCACCTCTCTCACAAAAGAACTACGCCGAACGTCCAGGGTCGCCGAACGGAGATGGAAGAAATCCCACTCCACGGCCCACCTCACCATGTACAAGCAATCCCTCTCCAACTTCAAGGAAGCACTCACTGCCGCAAAGCAAACCTACTTCTCTTCTTTAATCAACACACTGTCCCGAAACCCCAAACAACTATTCAAAACCTTCAACTCCCTACTCCGTCCCCCGGAACCTCCTCCTTCCCCCCTCATCTCCGCCGACGACTTCGCCACCTTCTTCAAACAAAAGATTGACAAAATTAGAGAAAGCTTTGGCCCAACGTCCACCCAACCCACCCCCATTACCGCCCAACCCTCCTTGACCAAAGGAAGCTTCTCCAGTGTGACTGAAGCCCAGCTCTCCGTCCTCCTGTCACGATCTCACCTCACCACCTGCGCCCTCGACCCACTCCCCTCCCATCTCATCCCAAACCTCACCGCTGTCCTCATCCCTGCCCTAACCTACCTTTTCAACCTATCACTCACTACTGGCATCTTTCCCTCATCTTTCAAACACGCCCTAATCTCACCCATCCTCAAAAAAACCCTCCCTCGACCCTTCATCAGTCGCCAACTACCGCCCAATATCTCTTCTCCCTTTCGCATCAAAACTACTTGAACAACACGTCCACTCTGAACTGTCCTCCTACCTATCCTCCTGCTCCCTCTTCGACCGCCTACAATCCGGTTTCCGACCTCACCACTCCACCGAAACAGCCCTCACTAAAGTCACCAATGACCTACTGACCGCAAAAAATAAAAAACACTACTCTGTCCTCCTCCTCCTCGACCTATCCGCCGCCTTCGACACAGTCGACCACTCCCTCCTACTCCAAATCCTCAAATCTCTTGGCATCACCGACCTCGCCCTCAACTGGATCTCCTCATACCTCACGGACCGCACCTTCAGCGTCACCCACTCCCACACCTCTTCCTCGTCCTACCCCCTTACTGTCGGCGTCCCCCAGGGATCGGTACTGGGACCGCTACTTTTCTCCATCTACACCCTTGGCCTAGGTCAACTCATTGAGTCCCATGGCCTCCAGTACCATCTCTACGCCGACGACACCCATATCTACCTCTCCGGACCTGACATCTCCTGCCTCCTGTCAAAAATTCCCCAATGCCTGTCCGCCATCTCATCTTTCTTTACTGCTCGCTTCCTCAAGTTGAACATGGACAAAACAGAGTTCATTGTCTTCCCCCCAGCCGCCCTCCCCCTCTACCAGACCTGTCTATCCTAGTCAATGACTGCTCCCTCTCCCCAGTCCCCCACGCAAAGTGCCTCGGGGTCACCCTAGACTCCTCCCTCTCCTTCAAGCCCCACATCCAAGCCCTCGCCACCTCCTGCCGACTCCAGCTCAAGAATATTTCACGTATCCACCCGTTTCTTGGTCATGACACTGCCAAAACCCTCGTCCACGCCCTCATCATCTCCCGCCTTGACTACTGCAACCTACTGCTCACCGGCCTCCCTGCCCTTTCCCTTGCCCCCCTCCGGTCTATCCTAAACTCAGCTGCCCGTCTAATCCACCTGCCTCCTCGCTACTCCCCTATTTCCCCTCTCCGCATGGCACTCCACTGGCTCCCCACCTCCCTAAGACCCCGCTTCAAAATCCTAACTTACAAAGCCATCCACAACCTGTCCCCCCCCTACATCTCCGACATGATCTCCTGATACAAACCCGCACGCAACCTACGCTCCTCACAAGAACTCCTCCTCTCCTCCCCCCTCATCTCATCCTCCCACAACCGCATACAAGACTTCTCCCGCGCCTCCCCTAGACTCTGGAACTCTCTCCCCCAGCATGTCAGACACTCGCCTACCCTTAGGAGCTTCAAAAAGAACCTGAAAACTCATCTATTCCAGCAAGCCTACAACTTATGATGAGTTCCAGCGCCGCTCCACCACACGCTTGGCGCTTCCCCTCCTATCGTGTCCTTCCCACCCCTGTAGACTGTGAGCCCTCGTGGACAGGGTCCTTTCCCGTCGTGTATCAGCAAGTCTTGACTGTTCATATGTACTGTACCTGTTCTTGTCACCCCCATTTCTTATGTAAAGCTCCATGGAACCAATGGCGCTATATAAATAAATAATAATAATAAAATAATAATAATATTACAATGTTCAATATTTATTTTCTTGAGTTTGCATACTTGTTAATGACAAATATTTAATATTGTTATAATATGTTGAATATTTACTGTTTGTATTTTTTAAATTTTAATCTTTATTATTTTTATTTCCCAATTAAATAAAAAATGTTTTGGTCTGTTTCTTTCAACTGATGTGCTCTGTACCTCAACTATGTGTTAACACTAAATATAGTGGAGGTGCAGAGCAGCCACAATACACCTACATCAGGTACGGCATTGCACAGTCAACATACTTCAGGTTCAAGCTTTAAAGGTACCTTTACACGCCGCCACAACAGGATGGATACCAACTGCTACTTCACGTGCACGAGCACGCCCAAACGGTTACAAACGGTAAACGCACCTCCTTTACACGCCGCCACAAGGTGCGCTACGCTACGCTACATCTACAGCTAGATACATCGCCGGGTGTCTCAAGTAGCCATCTGTAGCTCATTTACACACCGCTACAACCAGCTATTATGGGCGTACCTGGTACAGCAGGGACAGCACATAGGCGTGCTACAATTGTGGATTACGAGACGTCCGTACGCTGATAGGACAAAGCAATAATACCATGATTGGCCAGGCATCGCAGGAGGCTGATTAATACTTGACACTCGAGCAATTGTGTAGTGTGACTCGTCAGCTCCTTAAATATGCCGCCCTGTGCGCCGACAACCAATCGGACCGCACCATCTTCCACCAATGATCGCAGATGGGGCGCGGTAACACGGAGCCTGGGTGACGCCTTAGCTACATTGCAGCTACATCGCCGGGTGTCCACAGTTCCCTTCTGTGGGTTCTTTACACGCCGATACAGCTCGCTACTATCGGCGATGTAGCCATCTGTTTATGGGCAGTGCACGGATACAGATGTATCTGTAGCCGGCTGTGTCGTCCCGTCTTCAGATGCCGCTACTACGGGCGATATTGGCGCGACAAGCTACATTTGTAGCCTGTAGCGGGTTGTATGCATCCTGCAGTGGCGGCGTGTAAAGGTACCATTAAAGTACACATTGTACAACCTTGCTCAGAACATGACATATGTTATTGTTATACCTGAAGTAGGGTATTGTTGTGCTATACACGTTAAAGGCCCTGTTGCACACACACATACGGTAATTGTGCTGATATTGTTGGCAGATGTAGGATAGCAGTGGAATCATAGTGACATTGTTCCATTTTGTGGCGGTGTACAAATGGAACAATGTGTCCATGATTTCAATCAAACCAAAGATGTCAAAACAATCTCTGCACAATTATCTGTTGTGTAACAGGGCGTTAAAGGTGCTGTCACACACGTCAATGTTGACAGTGAACTGACCACCAAACGAGATTGCTGTGACATTGATGGTTGATTGCTGGTGAGCTGTCACACAGGCAGACTTACCAGTAATCATGAGACCAGCGACATGGTGGAAACGATTTACTCACACTCACAGCGCCTGTTAGCATGCGCTGGTAGCTGTTAAACAAGGTAAAATGTGTGTATCTAGCCACCGTGCGCTGCCCATATACCTGATGTATTCCCTTTTCACCATCCTTTTCCTGCTTAATGTCTGATACCAGCCGGTAAGCATGAAAAGGCTGGTAGCCAAGGTATACATGGGGTATGTATCCAGCGCTCGCTGCCTAGATACCTGCAGGTTACATTGGTTACCAACCTTTTCATGCTTAACGAGCGATACCAGCCAGTGAGTGGGAGAAGGCTGTTAACCAAGGTATACATTGGGTATGTAGGCTCCGCGCGCTGCCTACATACCTGATGTATACCTTGGTTAACAGTCTTCTCACACTTACCGGCTGGTATCGCTCGTTAAGCTGGCGAAGGCTGGTAACCAAGGTATACATTGGGTGTCTAGGCAGCGTTCACTGCCTTCATACCTGCAGTTTACCTTGTTTACCATGTCCCATCGCTTGTTGACAGGCGCTGGGAATTGCTGATCTCGTCTCCCCATGTGACATGCAGTGATGCTGTGCATCCACCGAGTAACCATCGTCAGGTTTTAGAGACGGAAGTAAAACCTGATGACCCTCAAAAAGCAATAAATTTATGCCTGATTTGTCCTGTCACACTGCAATATCGCTGCTACGTCATGTGCAGTAGCGATATTGAAAGTGATATTGATGTGTGTGACGGGCCTTTAAGACATACTTTAGGTATATAGCAGCCACTGTACACCTATGTCAGGTACGGATTTTCACATTAAACATTATTCCGGTTCACAGCAATGTACACAAATATGTACTTTTAAAGCTTAGAACCTGAACTTTCCGGATTAATGTGCTCTGCACCTGAAGTAGGGGTATTGTTCTGCTTTGCACATCACCACATACTTCAGGGATACAGCAGCCACAGCACACCTACATCAGGCACACTAAACATTATTCCGGTTCAGAGCAATGTACAATAGGGATGAGCGAGTAACAAAATATTCTTATTCGCTATAGTCATAACGAGAAGGTCCCGCTACTCGGTACTCTTTACGAGTATAGCGAGTCCAATGTAAGTCAATGTTGAAGCGAGTAAGGGTGGCTTCACACCACAGTAAGGTCCGATTCGGGTCTGTCTGTTGTAAACTAGACAGCCCTGGCCCAGATTTTGTAACCATAGTATCCAGCTGTCTGTCATACTTTTTTTATCTCTCGGTAATAATTTGTGAGACTTTGTATTTTTCTTAACATATATAAAAACGTTGCTTGCAACTTTTTTTTGTCCAGGGACAAAAAAACTCACAAATTGCAGAATCCCTAATATGGGAGCCTGTATGTCCGGATTGTCCTGGTCCGGGACGATCGGTGAACCGGACACCTGCGGCTGCACGCTGCTGTTGTTTCAGGAGCGCGGCTAGCGGTCCTGATTCATTGGCAGCTGCAGCTGTGTCTGACTGCACACTGGACCGGAGGGCATATTGGCCCTCCGGTTCTGTGTGCTGATCCGGTACGGGGCTGTCAGATTCATCCCCGACAACACCGGATTGGATCTTTCCGCGGTGTGAAGCCAGTGTAATAGGAGTAGTTCCTCAGCTGACAGACCCTGCATAGACGTCAGTTGGCAGAGGAAAAGTCAGCATTCCCTACATGATTGTTTTAAAAACGGCGTCAAAAGGTTGCAGGGTTTTAAACAATGATGTAGTCCCCCTACTTCGCTACAGGATCTGGATGAGTTTGATACAGTGCCAGCAGATGGCGTTTCTCTGAATGCGCAATTTTAAGAGGTGGCTGCAGACTGCAATTCGCGACAGGGGGAAGGAAAACCACAAAGCTTGGCCCTTACTGCACTGCAGATTCAAGCCCCCAGATGCATAGTTGTACCTGGCTGTACATACAAATTTCACAAAGACCTTTTTTTAAATTTCATGAAATTCATGAAATAATAAAAAATAAGGGTTTTGTTGTATTTCTGTTTCCAGTCAGGTACAAATAGGCACCTGAGGGTTCGGGGGCAGCCCTACATGCTGTACCCGGCTGTACACAAAAATTCGGCGAAGAACACCCCATAATTTTTTTAAAAATCAATACAAAAATCCAAAAAGAAGGAACTGCATCTTCATTAACCCCTACAAGCATGGTACAGGGGTTAATATAGATGTAGTACATTTTTTTTTTTTTTTTAATTATTACTGTTTTAGGAATTATTCCACATAAGTTTGGAGTGGGCCTTGCCTTTTTTTGTGTACAGCCGGGTACAGCATGTCGGAACAGGCTGCCCCACAACCCCCAGATGCAAATTTGTATCTTGCTGGAAACGGAAATAGAAGGAATCATTTGTTTTTATTATTTCATAAATTTCATGCAATATTAAAAAAAAAAATAATGCCTTAGCGCAATTTCTATGTCCAGCCAGGTACAAGTAGGCAGCATGGGGGGTTGAATCAGAAGCGCAGGAAGGCTGAAGCTTTCTGTCTCCCCCTGCTGCAAATTGCAGTCCGCAGCCACCTTAAAAAATGGCGCTCCTCAGTTAAGGTCAGGGAGGGGCAGTATTGAGCGGTGAGTGACAAACAGTAGGAGAAAGCCGCTGGTGAAGTCATCTCACCGGCAGCTTCCCTGCCTGCGTCCTCTGCTCACAGATTACTGCTCCTCACTCCCCACCTGCTCCTAACTCAGGATCAGATGGGGAGGTGGTGGGGGAACAGGACATAAAAACAGAGAATAAACTCAACAAAAAATTGCCAGGTAAATACCCATTGCACTTAGTAGCAGCTGCCAGCTCCTCTGAGAGGCAACACAGGTGTCTGTATGCCGATACTCAATCACCTGCAACCCACAGTGTGGCACCAGCGTCCGACCATGCTGTCAGGGAGGTGAATGGTGGCATCTAAAGACATGAGGCTACCATAGGGCTCTGCCACTCACGGTGCATGCAAGGAATAGTGTCAGAGCAGCCTATTAGTCACGCCCTTCTATTAGATCAGGCGGGCTGCTCCGCACTGATTACATGCCTCACAAAATGACAGACGCCCCCCAGAGGGCCCAGCCTCAAACTGCAGATAAAAAAAGTGCAATAAAACACTAAAGCCTCGTGTCTTTAGATGCCACCATTCACCTCCCTGACAGCATGGTCGGACGCTGGTGCCACAACCACCCCACTGTGGGTTGCAGGTGATTGAGTACCGGTATACAGACACCTGTGTTGCCTCTCAGAGGAGCTGGCAGCTGCTGCTAAGTGCAATGGGTATTTACCTGGCAATTTTTTGGTGAGTTTATTCTGAGGTGGTGGGGGAAGCAGAGGATCCTGCTGTCAGGCTGCGGGAAAGCGAGTAGGAGGCCACATCATTCTTTAAAAGCCGTTGTTTTTTTAACAAGTGTAGGGAATGCAGCCTTTTCCTCTTCCGCCAGAACTCTATATAGGGTCTGGCATCTGAGGAATTACTTGCATTTCACATTGACTTATATTTTACTTTTTACTTAGCGACTAATCGCAAGGATA
Organism: Allobates femoralis; assembly: GCA_033576535.1. NCBI lineage: Eukaryota > Metazoa > Chordata > Amphibia > Anura > Aromobatidae > Allobates > Allobates femoralis. The sequence continues at coordinate 574,474,513 of JARQOC010000001.1, read as the reverse complement.
CTCGCAGAGTAAAGGGTAGCCAGAGTAACGAACTATTCGGTGACTACCGAATAGTGATGAGTATACTCGCTCATCCCTAATGTACAACAATGTGTACTTTAAAGCTCTGCACCTGAAGTAGGGGGTATTGTTTTGATATGCACATGACCACATAATTGAGGGATACAGCACACCTACATCGGGTACGGCTTTGCACACTACACATTATTCCGGTTCAGATCTTTGTACTACTATGTGTAGTTTTAAAGCTTTCCTACAAACGACCACTTTTTTTGAAGTGTCTGGACTGCAATTTGCAGCGGGGAAGGTACATTCCGACCTCAGATGGAAGTGGCCATTAGACAATTAAGTAGTACATAGATGTGGGCCCCATGCTATAGCATCTGGAGGATGGTAGCATCATGATGGTGGTGTGCTCCGAGGTGCTGGGGGCTATTGCCGTCTCCACGTGTGCATTGTATTTGTCCCCTGCACTGTATTCTTCCCTCTGTACTCTCTCCCCACTGTGCTGTCTTCTTCCTTCATGTTCTCTCTTTGAGCTGTCTTCCCCGTGCGCTCTCCCCCTGTATGCGTTCTCTTATTCCCCTTGCACCCTGTATCTTTTCTGCCTTGTGCCCTGTGTCTTTCACCCCTTCTTTGCACTCTTTCCCCCCCTTGTGTGTTTGTGCGCGCGGTTTCTTTTGCTATGCTGTGTCTTTTAACCCTTGTGCTGTGCTGTCAGCCCCATTTGATTTTGCACTGCATTCGATACTCAGAAATCACATGTAAAATGAATACAAATGTATTAAAAATAAAGATTGTTATGCTTACCCTACGGCGAGTGTTTGTTAACCAGGAGCAGGCAGTGTCCTGCTAGGACCTTGCATGATGTGAAAATGACATTGGCGTTCGGCGCTGTCATGTGCCCGCTCGCGCTGATGCAATATGTGATGCGCATATCACATCACCGCGACTGGGCCTATCACAGCGCCGAACGCCGATGTCATTCTGATATCATGCAAGGTCATAGCAGGACAATGCCTACTCCTGGTTAACAAACACTTGGCAGAAGGTGTGTTTCATTATCTTTATTATTTATAATAAATTTGTATTCATTTTACATTTGATAATGCATTATGAAATCAAATCGGGCTGTGACGGATGTCAGACAGGGGAGGAGGAACAGGATTCTTCTTCCCCTATGTGACATCACTAAAGAAGTAACCCTAAGGAGCGGGGAGATGCGAGGAGCATAGAGGAGCGTTGGGGGAACCTGGGCAGGGCAGGAGGAGCGGAGTGGCTTAGAGGAGATACGCAGGGCAGTCGAATTTATATTTTGCGCGCTGCACAGCTCTTTTGCATAATGGCCACTTCCATCTGTGGCGCCCAATTTATTCCTCACACAAAAGTGGCCATTACACAGTTATATAGTAGATGTCTCTCCAAAAAGGAAATCCATTGTCAATGATTGTTTAAATACGGACTAAAACATTAATAGACAATGTATTTCCATTTCAGACAGACATACACTATATGGTTCATCATATAGTACACAGTCATCTATATTTTATATTAAAAATAACATGTTATATAAAATAACGGAAACAAATTTTTTCATAAAAAAAGTTTATTTTATAACAAAAAAGATTTAATAAAAAACAAGTAGCATTTATTTAGCATAGGTATTTAGTGCTAGTTCCATCCAGGTAGGCAGCTTGCTTTCGTCGGGTAGGTATTCTTTGTTAGCTTCAGTCATGGAAGGTATGGTTAAGTAGCTTCAGCCAGGTAGGTTGGTAAGTAGCTTCAGCCAGGTAGGTAGGTGGATTCATCCGGCTATTCTGTGAAATAGAAAAAGACAACGTACATTAGTAGTCAGAAGTAACATGCATGAACATTTTCAGCACAGTGTGGCAATACTCACATTAGGTAGTTCTTGTTAGATCCATCCACGTAGGCAACTTGCTTGCGTCAGGTAGGTATTCTTTGTTAGCTTCAGCCATGGAAGGTATGGTTAAGTAGCTTCAGCCAGATAGGTTGGTAAGTAGCTTCAGCCAGATAGGTTGGTAAGTAGCTTCAGCCAGATAGGTCGGAAAGTAGCTTCAGCCAGATAGGTTGGTAAGTAGCTTCAGCCAGATAGGTTGGTAAGTAACTTCAGCCAGATAGGTTGGTAAGTAACTCAGCCAGATAGGTTGGTAAGTAGCTTCAGCCAGGTAGGTTGCTAAGTAGCTTCAGCCAGGTAGGTTGCTAAGTAGCTTCAGCCAGGTAGGTTGCTAAGCAGCTTCAGCCAGATAGGTTGCTAAGTAGCTTCAGCCAGGTAGGTTGCTAAGTAGCTTCAGCCAGGTAGGTTGCTAAGTAGCTTCAGCCAGGTAGGTTGGTAAGTAACTTCAGCCAGATAGGTTGGTAAGTAGCTTCAGCCAGGTAGGTTGCTAAGTAGCTTCAGCCAGGTAGGTTGCTAAGTAGCTTCAGCCAGGTAGGTTGCTAAGTAGCTTCAGCCAGGTAGGTTGCTAAGCAGCTTCAGCCAGATAGGTCGGTAAGTAGCTTCAGCCAGATAGGTCGGTAAGTAGCTTCAGCCAGGTAGGTTGGTAAGTAACTTCAGCAAGGTAGGTTGCTAAGTAGCTTCAGCCAGGTAGGTTGCTAAATAGCTTCAGCCAGGTAGGTTGCTAAGTAGCTTCAGCCAGGTAGGTTGCTAAGTAGATTCAGCCAGGTAGGTTGCTAAGTAGCTTCAGACAGGTAGGTTGCTAAGTAGCTTCAGCCAGGTAGGTTGGCAAGTAGCTTCAGCCAGGTAGGTTGGCAAGTAGCTTCAGCCAGGTAGGTTGGCAAGTCGATTCAGCCAGGTAGGTTGGCAAGTCGATTCAGGCAGGTATGGTTAGGACAGGTAGATTGATAACTACTCCAATGTAGGTAGACCTCATCCAGGCAAGTACAGTTCATACACAAGGGGATGTGTATTACATGCTTGGGAATGTTCTTTTACTTGTGGAGCTAGTTGTTGTGGTGGTCGTTGTGGTAGTAGTCGTGGTTGTGGTTGGGCTGGCCGTACAAGTCGGACTATCGGATGGTGTGCTAGTCAGATGGATGAGCGGACTTATGGGGCTTAAGGGAACTGTTGAGAGAGGAGGATGTTCACCTGACTGAGACACCTTTGTGGTTTTCGGTGTATCAATCTAAAACCCAAGCTTGACGTGTTGCTTACGTCTCCAATGTTGCTCCACATCCTTGACGAAAAATCAATGTTATCAGCAGTGGGACGAGTTGATTGGTCTGCTTGAAAGCGACCATACCCAGAGCCCTGGGTAGCCGACTGGTGATGACTAGTAACACGTTCTCGCTGCTGCGTTGGTCTACTTTGATCTCGCCATTGTCTAAAATCCTCTGACTGCCAGTCCTAAACGTGGCTCCACAGACTCTATTTGCATATTCTAAATTCCCAGGGGGTAATGGACCTAGGAATTCACTGTGTTGAGCGCTTTAGCCGGCTGCCCGCAGTGTTTTCTTGAACTGGTCTCCCTGAGATCAGTGAATACTTTGTTTTGTTGGTCTACTAGGCATTGCTCCCACCTAGCCAGAATCCTACTCCACACTGATGAGGGGCAACACCCCGAAACAGCTGTCTGTGGATGGATACCTGGCCTTGGTATTCCCTTGCCATATCTTTAAGCTTGTAAAGAGCTGGATATTGACTCAAAGGGCCACTTAATATGGTGGTTATCATGGCTAGGTCCTTCACTAGAGGAAGATCTGGCTAGTCCTGTGTTGAGACTCCTACACGAGGCTCCACAGACTCTATTTGCAGAGGGCTGTGAAGATGCCACAGCACCATCACCAGTATCGGCAGTTGGCTCATCATCAGGGACTGCTGCAGGAAGGCTACATGATGCAACACTTGATGGTTCTTCAACATTTCCAACAGTACTGTGGGAATAAAAATAGAGATGTTAAGTATCATTACATATAACAGCGTCCATTGCAGATAAAAAAAAAAAAAAAAACCTACGGCTTGCCAACGATGGCCTTAAAAAGGATAGTTGGTAATAGTACTTATATTTCTTAGTACGTGCCGCAGAACCACTGGGGGCAAGCCTCTCTGCTTTGTAGTCCTTCCCGTAGCGGTCTTTAATTGACCGCCAGCGTTCCCTCACTTTTTTCACTGTTAAAGAAATAGAGTCGTTAATAAGTTTATAAATATTCCAAATTATATTACAAAAATTATTTTAATTATATATATATATATAAAAAAATAAATAAATATATATATATATATATATATATATATATATATAAAGATAAATTACTTACTGCAAGAAGCTTGAGTCGGAGCATTGAGGTCACTCCAACCATCCATGATCTCACCACATATTTCTTCCCAGAGTCGTAGTGTGAATTGGCTATCCCAGTGGCGGTTGTCACTCGGGTCCCACAAAACAGGTTGCTCTTGGACCAGGTGGATCAGCTAGTCACCACAGATACAGAGATCCACATCTTGCAGTTAGTCCTGTGAGGACCTGCTTGACCTTTGTGAAACCTAAAACATTAACAATTTTTAATATTTAAATCAAAATTATTAATCAAACACATTAAAATTATAAATGTTATTATGTTTTAATATTCTTACACCACGACCACGACGACCGTGCCTTCCACCACGACGAGGCTGGGAAGAGGTTGGAGGATCTCTAGGACGACATCAGCAGCCTACCAAAGTGAAAAAAAAGAATAAACATTGAGGTTAAACCTATTTTTCTTTTTTTTTTAAATTAAACATCATTATAAATGAAAAATATTATGTTAAATTTAACAGGATAAATAGTTTTAAAAAATTACTCTGGGACAAGCGTGATTATTAAGCACTTACAGTTCCTGACTCAGCATCAGGCACGACGTCCTGCACTGCTCCACTGTCAGCAGTGGCTTCTCTGGCAGAACCACGAGCCTTTAATCAGATTGAATTAAGATATTACTATTCACAATAGGCAGAATACATGAGGACATACACATTAGTTACATGAGGCACTTACCACCCTGTTTGGGGAATCAGATCCCTCACTGATGGATGAGTTGTCTGCCATCGTGAATCACAATCAGACACTGCAGGACAGGGAGGAAAGTCAGAACATTTAAAATAAGTAAAAATTATCCTAAACAACGGCACCAGGCAAGGCTGTCCTCTCTCTCCCACCCTCTTTGATTTCTATGTGGAACCCCTGGCAGAAAACATAAGATCTAACCATTTAATCAAAGGTATACCCTTAAGGGGGTGTCACACGCGTCAATATCGCCTGCACGATATCGGCTGCACGTGACGTTGCAGCGATATTGACGCGTGTGACATACTGCATCAACCAGCGATAAATCGCTGGTTGATGATCGCCAGGTTTCAGAACCAGCTCAGAAACCTGGCGATTGTCGCCCGGTGGACACGCAGCATCGCTGCGTGTGACACCGGGACTAGCGATATTCCAGCTCCCAGCGCCTCTCACAAGCGCTGGGAGCTGGTATCCAAGGTACACTGCGGGTAACTAGGCAGCGCGCGCTGCCTAGATACTCGACGTGTACCTTAGTTACCAGCCTCCTCCGCTCACCGGGTGAGCGGAGGAGGCTGGTAACTAAGGTACACGTCGGGTATCTAGGCAGCGCGCGCTGCCTAGTTACCCGCAGTGTACCTTGGAGACCAGCCTGCTCCCGCTTCCAGCAGCCTGGCAGCGGGAGCAGGACATCGTGGAAACGATATTTAAATCGTTTCCATGATGTCACTGGTCAATTGATCGCTGGTGAGTCTGTCTGTGTGACAGCTCACCAGCGATCAGCCGTCAATGTCGTCAGCGATCAGATCGCTGACGACATTGACGCGTGTGACACCCCCTTTACACCATAACAATTATAAAATCTCATTGTTTGCTGACGACATCCTTCTTACTATCTCTGACCCCATGAACTCAATGGATCACCTGCTAAACAATATTAGCCAATTTTCTGAAGTGTCCTATTATAAGATAAATCTAAATAAAACCCAAATTCTCCACTTAAATTTAGAACCCGGAATTTTAGAGAATCTTAGTAAAAGACTCCCAATGTCCTGGGATGTGAAATATGTAAATCTCGGAATCCAATTAGCTACCCCTATCTCAACAATTATCGAAATCAATTTAAGTGTCATTTTTAAGTGTTTACAGTTAGATATTCTACATTTGTCAAAAATAGAGGTATCTTGGCTAGGAAGGATAGCGGCATATAAAATGTGTCTCTTACTAAAGCTACTCTATGTTTTCCGGTCAATCCCGATGACAATCCCAAAGAAATGGCTCCAAAAGCTACAATCTCAACTAGCGACTTTCACCTGGGCCAAAAAGAAACCAAGAGTGGCAAAACTAGTACTAGAAAAAAGCAGAAGAAAAGGCGGGCTCGCACTTCCGAATATAACCTCATACTACCACGCCACTTTAATTAAACTAAGCCTGATGTGGTGGACGAAAGATGAGGGTCTGACTTGGCTCACAATTGAAGAACCTTTACATCCTCAAGTAGAACTCGACACAACTACCCTTATCCACTTATGTGACAAATCCAAACCACTTCCACAAATACCTACAATTAGAACCACCATCCAGGCATGGAAACTACTTCTAAAGTCCTCTATCAAATTGTACCCAACGGTCTCCCCTACCTGGATAAAAATAGATTTACTAGAACGTATGTCCCCCGTAGAATTGGGCATCAATTATATCTCAGACATTTTAAATAATAACAAACAACTGAAACCCTTCCAGGCATTACAAAAAGAATATAAACTTAAAAGCACTGAAGAAATAACTTGGAAGAAAATCCATAACCTAATCAGAACCCATAAACTGAATTTTCATTTACCGCAAAACTTGATGCAAATGTTCAAATTCCCGCAAGCCTTAATATTTTGGAAAATCAACTATATATATCAGAACTTCTCTCAAGACCATACTTCCCACTCCATGCCTAATATAGCCGCTTGGGAAAAGGAGTTAGGAATAAATATCTCACCAATTGACCAACAGCAGAATTTTGATATTATCTACCGTTATATCCCATGCGTCTCCTTACTGGAAACTCACTACAAGATATATACGAGGTGGTACTATGCTCCGGCTAAATTAGCCAAAATCAAGGATAACAACTCAGCCTTATGCTGGAGGAACTGTACACATGTTGGTAGTTTGATGCATGTATTCTGGGATTGCAAGGTCTTACGACCTTTCCGGTCTGAAGTTGAGTCAGTGATTAACTCTTTAACAGGTTTATGTTTAAAACTTAATCCTACACTGGTATTATTACTCATAGGCCTAGAAGAACTTCCAACCATCCATAGACCAATTGTTACACACATACTTCTCACAGCAAAAAATGCCATTGCATCAAAATGGAGGGATCCCCTTCCTCCTACAATTGACCATCTGTCCGAAACAATAGCTTGTCATAATTCTTATGAATTAGCTTTTGCTCTCAGGAATAACATACAACCCAATATAAAAAAAATGGGACTCTTGGAACCTTTTCATGTCTCCTAAAGCTTAGTTGTAGGTCCTGGCAATTGAATAAATTGACCTCGGTGCCAACATTTCACTTTGTTCATTTAAACTTCTTGAGGCTGTCCACACCAAGTCACTGTTACCCTGATCTTGGTATTGTCCCCCCCCCCTATCCTCTGTTTGTTTATGAGTTATAATAAAATTACCATTAAATACTTCTCATTTATAATTATATAATATATAATGTTAATGTCAACTATAAATATGTCTCAGTTTAGGATGTTGTTTGTAATATATGGACTATAACAAAGATGCTAGACTGTATGATAAACCTTACTTTAATAATATATGTGTATGTAAATGCAAATGATTATTTTATATTTAACTCTTTTACTGCTCAGTTGCTGTGAAAGTATTTTTTTTTTTTTTTTTAAAACATTTAGTTTTTATTAGTTTATAAATTTATAATCAAAACAAGAATCAAACAAGGACAGTCATTCAAATCGTTGAACGATATTAATTCTCTGCTCGAGAGCAATGGAGTGGAAATACAAGATAGAGGGGGAAAGAAAAAAGGGTAAATGAAGGTAGGGAGGGATCAGATTCAGTATATAGTACCAATCGTATTTACGTTGGCGTTCCAAGAATAAAATTGACTTCAAATTATGGTATTAGGTATTATAGGTATATCTCCTAATAGTGGGTCATTTACTGAGACATAGGAGAAAATCGCGATGAAGTCCATGGGTCCCACCAATTTATTTTTTGATTTTAACTTTATTATTGTGTGTTAGTATGGTTTCATGCTGCATATGTAGATTGATGAGGGAAATAAGTTCCTCCCTTGTTGGGGCGGACCCATCTCTCCAATGTCTTGCCACACACATCCTGGCTGCAATCAGAATATTAGTGATAATAGGTCGGAGAATTGAAGGGAAGTCTCCTATAGTAATCCCTAGCAGGGCCAAAGGGGCTTCTAGAGTTATGGGCAGTCCCGTGACCTCTTTCAAAATTAGTTCTGTTATCATCCAGAATTTCCGCACGCTAGGGCAATTCCACCACATGTGCTCCATTGTGCCCTCCTGAGAGCATCCTTTCCAGCACTCCCTCGAATTGATTGGCTGAAATTTGTGTAATTTTACCGGGGTCAAGTACCAGTGCAGTTGTATTTTTTTTGCCTGTTCTAGGTGGTTTAAACAGGCCGAATATTTGGCAGTATGAGATGTAGCCGTATGCCATGTTTCAAGGGAAGCTGTGAAACCTAATCTCCGCTCCCATGATTCCATAAATGGAAGTTTAGTATCATCTGAAGAGGAGATGAGAGCTTGGTAAAATATTGAGACACCATGCTGATTCCCGGAAGACTTAAAATATCGCTGCAGAGGAGCGTCAAATTTGGTCAGGTCACTAGGGGGAAATTCGCATCTATTTATCAAGTGGCGGATCTGTATATATTGATAAAATAGTTTGTTAGATAAATCATATTTTATTTTAATATCTTGAAAGGATTTTATCTTATTTGAGTCAAGAAGCTCACTAAGATTAATGATCCCACTTTCCCTCCAATGTTTCAATGATAAATCAGGGATTAAGTGCTCTAGGGCATTGAGGGATATATTTTTAAATAAAAACTGGAGGTGAGTTTGGCCCAATTGGTGCCATATCCCCAGTAAGGCTTTCATGGAGGCGAGTATTCCGCTTATCCTCTGGGGAATTAACAAATCTGCTTCCAATAAGGACCTAAGAGAGCCCGACGGTGCCCAACTAGCTTCTATTTGTAACCAGTCCAATGATGTCTTATCTCCTGACCACCATAGTTGTGCTGGCTCCAAAATTGCCGCTTTATGATAAGCGAGGACATCGGGGACCCCTAAGCCTCCCCTATTATATGGTAGGATCATAATTTTATGAGATACACGGTGGGGCTTCCCGCTCCATATAAATTTATTAAGTATACGTTGAAGTCTGGTTAAACATGAACGGGGAAAGGAGAGGGGTATACATCTAAACATGTAAATTAATTTGGGGAGGATTAGCATCTTTACTATTTGGATTCTAGCTATCCAAGATAGGCCCACTGAGTTGATTTTGTCTAATTCCCCTCCAATGTCTTTGGCTATTATATCAACATTCGTTTTGATGATTTTATGCATATGAGTTATAAATACTCCCAAGTATTTAAACCCTTCAGGAGACCATGTAAAAGAAAAGTGTTTTCTAATTTCTTCCTGTATGCGTTCAGTTAAATTTATCGGGTATATAACAGACTTGGAGGTATTTAGTCGGTAATAAGATGCATCTGAGAATTCTCCCAGAACCTTCATTATTTCCCGTAATGAGGAAACTACGTCAGTGCACATCAGGATGACGTCGTCTGCGTAGAGGCCAACTTTGTGTTCTATACCACCAATGTTGACTCCTCTGATCCGGGGGTTTCGTCTGATTTGCGCTGCCAAGGGCTCCATCACCAGTGCGAATATTAGTGGTGAAAGAGGGCATCCCTGGCGTGTGCCATTAGAGATGTTAAAAGGATTAGATACAAAGCCCGAGGCGCAGACGGAAGCATTAGGAGAAGAGTATAACGCCATAAGAGCCGACAATACTGGGCCTTCAATACCAAATTTTGTCAATACAGCTTCAACATACCCCCAGTGTACTCTGTCAAAGGCTTTTTCAGCATCCAGAGACAAGAGCACACCGGGGGAGTCGGATTTCTCCATTAGTTCAAGAATATTTATAAGGCGTCTGGTTCCGTCTCGCGCCTGTCTGCCCGGCACAAATCCAACCTGGTTTGGGTCCACCAGAGATGGAAGAACGTCCATTAATCTGGTAGCCCACACCTTCGCATATAATTTGGTGTCGCAGTTGAGCAGCGCAATCGGACGAAAGTTCCCCGGTACTGTGGGTGTCTTTCCCGGCTTAGGGAGGGTGGTAATGATAGCCTCCAAGCCTTCTCGTCTGATTTCCCCTCTAGACTGCCAAAAATTGAACAATCTCAATAAATATGGGGAGAGAGTAGGGAAGAATTGTGTGTAATATATATAAGGAAAGCCGTCCGGTCCCGACGTTGTGCCCTTTTTAGTAGTCCTAAGAGCCTGTCGAACTTCCCCTTCTGTAATTGGAGAATTCAGTACGCACAATTGGGCTGATGTTAGTTTGGGTAAGTCCAGTTTATCTAAAAAGGAAGAGATTGTAGTTTTATTTGGTTGCGTCATGTTGGTGTCAGTCTTCAAGTTATATAGGGACTCGTAATAAACCCGGAATTCTTCCGCTATGGAGATGGGATTACGTATGTGGGATCCTGTGGGTGATATGAGGAAGGGAATTTTGAATCGCGCAGTTCTTTTTTTAACCCTTCGGGCTAGTAATGTTCCAGCTCTATCCCCCATACTATAGTACTGAGCTCTTAGTTTCTTAAGATTCTTTTCAGCTTTTTGCAATAAAAGGGATCTTAAATGATTTCTGGCATCTAAGAGGTCTGTTAATATTTGTGGGCACGGAGATTCTTTATGTTGTTTTTCCATGGTATTAATTTTAGTTAGGGTATTTTCCAGATCAACCATATATCGTTTTTTTGTATAGGCAGCTAATTTAATAAATAAGCCCCTAATTACTGCTTTGTGCGAATACCATAATATCTCGTCTTGTATCTCTCCGTTGTCATTAATATGGAAATATTCTTTAATTTGGTCAGCTATCTCCTCTGTGATCTCTGGGTTTGCTAAGAGATATGTATTCATTTTCCACATGTGTGGTGGGGTTACGGCTGAGGAGTCCATAATTTTTAAAGTGACCTGAGCATGGTCTGACCACGTTATGTTACCTATAGCGGAATGTTGACATTTGTGCAATAAGGCGTCATCTACCAATATGGCATCTATGCGGCTGTATGTATGGAATCTATTTGAAAAGAAGGTATAATCCCGTTCATTACTATGCTGGTATCTCCATATATCATGTAAACCATTCTCAACAATCACAGGACCTAATTCCCCTCGTGTATGCAGCGGTCCAGTGCAATCTAATCGCTTACACATTGGTACATTAAAATCTCCGCATATAAGTCTGTGCCCTTGCGCATGGAGCTGTACTTCATCCAGGAGAGATCGAATAAATTTAACTTGGCCAGAGTTGGGAGCATATATGGAAACCAATGTGTATTTGCAGTCATTAATGGTGCATAAAAGAATGAGGTAACGCCCTTCTGGGTCTGGTATGGCTGCTTTGAGTTGGAAAGATACCGTATGTTTTATAAGAATCCCTACACCCCCTTTTTTGGTTGAATGATTAGCAAAATATTGATGTGGGAACATATGTGACTGCATTCTAAAATTATCCTCCGCCAATAAATGTGTCTCCTGGATGAAGACAATATCACATTTTGATTTACGCAGTTGCCGCCAAGTTATGGACCTTTTTGCCGGGGAATTCAGCCCATTTACATTAATGGACAATACATTGATACTCATATCGGGACATCAATATAGCTATATATAAGGGCTTGTGGTACAATAGGACCAGCAAGCTGCTTAACAACCTTATCATAGACATACAATCCTGATCCAAATAAGAATGGAAAATGAGAAGGAAAAAAGGGGGAGGAGAAAAGGGGGAATGCAAACCAATCAGTACAAAAAACCCTCAAAAAAGAGGAGGACTGCTGTCCCATAGCACAAAGTTCTGGTAGCGATAGAAGAAAAAAGAAAAAACAAAACCAAAATATGGACAAAAAAGGAGAAACAACCATGATCTCCTATAAAAAGAAAAACCAATGAGTGACCAAAATACACTCTGTGGGGTTAAGGCCAGGAGTTCAGGTCTAATCCCTGGCTCTAGATTAGTCACCCCTGCTGGGTGAAATCATCAAAAAGAATCAGGTCCTTTTCAAATAGGGTAGATCAGAAGGAAAAGGACTAATTATGATTCTTGGCCATTCCGGAAGGCAAAAGTTCAGAGATCCACAGGATTGGTTAGAGTCTCAGACTGTGCTCCATTCAGGATCAACGTGCTTTTTGGGTGATGTCGACGAAGGTGAAGCCAAAGGAAGCTCCCCATTCTCAGTAGGTGTTCCTAGTCCCCATTGGGATAACAATTTGGCCGCTTGCTTTGGGAGGACGCAGACATGGGTAGTGTTATTTCTCCGAATGAGGAGTTTGGTTGGGAAGCCCCACATGTACGGAATAGTTTCTTTCCTAAGAATAGTGGTGTAAGGCTGGAACGCTCTCCGCAGTGCAAGCGTGCCCGGGGATAAATCTGAGAAGACTGTGAGAGAAGCAAACTGCTCAGGGAGGGCTGCCCTGCCTCTCAGGCTGTATAGAAAGTCCTCTTTTAACTCGTAAAAGTGGATCCTTGCAATTGTATCCCTGGGTAATGAGGGGTTAATATGTGGGGGTTTTGGCACCCTGTGAATTCTGTCAATAATGATGTCTTTTCTCTGTACATCTGGCATAGCTGCCATTATGAAATCTTGCAGAAGTGGGCGCAAATCCTTAGGCTGTACAGATTCCGGTATCCCCCTTATACGTATATTATTCCTTCTGTGTCTATCTTCAAGATCTAGTTGTTTGGCTTGTAATTTCGTCATATCTGCTTTGAGCACTTCTTGTGCGTCTATTAACTCATTATGGGACTTAATCAGTTCTGTCATTTTCCTCTCAAGCCCGTCTGTCCTGCCTCCCACCTCCGCCAGATCCCTTTTCATGTCTGCCACCATACCTTTGATATCGTCCTGTAATGACGTTCTGAGAGATGAGAGCATGGAGGAGAGTAGTGCCTTCATACTCTGGTGAGTGACTGGGGAATCCTCTCTCCCTCCTCTGTTGGACGCTGCAGAAGCCACAGAGCTCCTTCTGGAGGATGAGCGGGCCGAGCGTGGTGAAGCCGGCGCCATTTTGGATGGGCTCCCTGCAGGTCTGTTGCTTGTGAAGAAATCCGTCACGCGCTGCGGCGGGTTAGTCCCGCTGCTCCGGGTCTTCCCCATCTGCTCTCTGGGCTCTCCTGTATCAGGGCAGGCGGTTTTTAGGTGGGTGCCGGGGTTTGGAGCGTTGTATGAGCCGCTTTAGGTCCCGTGGTCTCCGGAGCTCCCGGATCAAGCGGCCATTTCCTGGCTGCGTCAAGCCACGCCCCCGCTGTGAAAGTATTGACTTGTATGCACTTCTTTATATTAATAAAAATATTTGAATATAAATTTGGCAGAGACTAGTCGTGAATGGAAGAAATTGTCATGATGGTCTGGGCCATATATAGGAGTTCCCGGTTGTGGGACCCAGGCCCAAAATTTACCTTGGGGTCCCTAGGACTCTAATCACTCCCCTGGTTTTACCTTTAACTTCCGCAGTCACTAATCTCACCCTCACGGTGCGGATTCTAATGACCACTTTACACGTCCCGATATCGGCGTCCAACTACGACCAAAAGTCACGTGGTTCGTGCGTTGTCCCCGATATCGTTCGTGCGTTGTATAGTATAAATGTCCAATACGATGCATGAACGATGCCAAAACGATATCGGGGATCGAATGAGCGTGCTCTCCAACGGCCCGATATTGGTTGGACGTTGTAGCCGGACCGGGCTGTGTAAAAGCCCAACTACGATGTGAAGTACAACGTCCCCTATTCTCTCCCATGTTAAATGGTCGTTCCTGGGTTGGCCGTACAAGGGGGGTGTAGACATCGTAGTGGCGTTGCCTGCCGATATCGCGCTGTGTAAATCTCCGATGCGATCTAGGAAATCTGGGCAGAAAAAGCACTCTCCCGCGGTGTCGGTGTTCTGGCACCCTCGCTCTGTACTCCTGAAGAACGAGTTGGCAGACAGGTAAACTCTTTCCCATCAATGCATTGACATGGACGCTGGGGGTCCTTTTCAACTTTTATTAATGGTTAAGTGTAAAACTATAAAAAACAGATAGAAATTCTCAGTACAACATAAGTATACATGAAGTGCAAAACATTACATTGTTACATATAGGTGGGCAGCAGCATATTAAACTCACCGACTGTGCTATGTTGAGGGAAACATGCAGATAAGCTGAAATCTAGGGAGAGAAGGGTCAGCACACCAGGATGTCAGCTTGTATGAAGCTATAATGGCTGCTGGAGGAGAAGGGGCTGAGCCTAGAGCACGGCCTCATGGGATTACATAGGCATGGAGGGACCAAAATTAAGACTATGCAGTAAACATAATGTAATGTGGGAACATTGTCAACAGATGGCGCTATAGAGTCATCTCTGAACAAGCAAACAATATACAGTATTTCTTAGAAAGGCACGACACTCCCCGTCTGGTATCCGGGGGATGCCACATAAACTTGAACTAGAGCAAAGGAATAAGTTCAGAAACAGGTCTGCTAGCATTTGAACTCTTTTTCCACTAGGATTTGTGCAAGTCTTTAGTAGTAGACTCTCCGGACGTCGGCGTGCTCACATTAAACTTCTGGGTAAGGAGAGTTGGAGGAGGGAGCAGAGATGAGTCATCAGGATCGTTGATTGTGGACAGGACGCCTCATCATGTGAAGGGTTTTTTCTCTAGGTTGACTTGAAAAGTTAAACCATCAGACTCTGAGTCCCAATTAAACCCTAGACTGCGTTGTACAGGAAGAGAGTCTGTGGATGAGTCTAGGACTTTCGATTCAGTGGCGTTGTCTTCTCTGCCATTTAAGTGTGCCGAGTTGGTGTGCTTCTCCTTCACAAGGAATTTGTTGGGGCAGGGTAGGAAAAAGGATGGATGGCCACTCTCCAACGTGTTTGTGTAGAGAGAGTGAATGTTGTTTGACTTGTGAGCGTCTTTGAGGCAAACGTCCCCTATAACTACCCATCCCAGGTCTAGCTTCTGAGCGTAGGGTGAGTTATGAGGACCGTTTATCTGTTTCCTCACCTTGTGGACTCTGATGATGTCTCTCCCTAGCAAAAGGACTAACTTGGCTTGGGGATTGAGTGAGGGAATGAGATGTGCTATGCTTCTCAAATGAGGGTGATGTAGTGCCGCTTCTGGAGTGGGGATTTCTTCTCTATTGTTCGGGATAGAATTACACTCGATTAGTGTAGGAAGGGCTAGGGATGTCTTCCCATCCAGGGATTCGATTTGATAACCTGTCGCCCTCCTCCCAGATTCTTCACTCACTCCTGTGCATGTTTTTAGTGAGTAGGACGAGCTGAGTCCCTCGATTTTAAAGATGTCAAAGAAAACTGAGCTGGCAAGTGATCTATTACTCTGGTCATCGAGTATAGCGTAGAGTTTAACCGCCTTTTCTCTGTGGCCAATAGGGTAAACTGTAACCAAACAGATCTTTGAGCAGGATTTGTTAATAAGACCTTCTCCGCAGACTTGGGTGCACTGGGGTGACACTTCAGGAGGTGTACTGTCTTTCTCCTCCCCGCCGTGCTCTGTAAGTCGGTCTATGGATGAGGGGGTCTGCAGGGCTGGCCTTGGGTGTAGAGCTGTGCTGTGCTCTTGGCTGTTACACTCCGAACAAACAATACCGGCTTTGCAGTCTTTAGCTAAATGGGATGTAGATGCGCAACATCTGTAGCATATGTTGTTCTCTTTGAGGAAGAGTCTACGGTCTTTAAGGGATTTTCCCCTAAAACTCCTGCACTCTTGTAGTGGGTGAGGCCTTTTATGTAAGGGGCACTCCCTTTCCGGGTCTATTGTACTGTGGGTCTTGTGTGATGAGTCTGCAGAAGACACATTAGTTTTGTGTACGGTGATAGGTGAGTCTCTGGGGTTGCGAACTGGAACAGGTTTACTTGTTCTTGGGTTGACAGGATCTACGGCAGAAAGGTTGAAGCTGGGATCGTTCCTTATCTTGGCCTGCTGGCGGACAAAATCTACAAAGATGTGGAATGGAGGGAACACCACGTTGTGACGCTGCTTGTAATCTGAACCCCAGTTCAACCATTTCTCTTGCAAACTGTAAGGTAGTTTCTTCACTATGGGTTTGATGGCTCTGGCTGTGTCTAGGAATGCGAGGCCTGGCAGGTCTCCTTCAGTCTTGGCGACTTGGAGTTCTACTAAGAGGTCGCTCAATTCTCTTAGCATGGGAAAGTTCTTATTAGAGATTATAGGAAAGTCTTCCAACCTTTTGAAGAGGGATTCTTCTATCATCTCTGAGGAGCCATAGCACTCATCAAGTCTCTCCCATAACGTGCACAAACCTTTCCTCGGGTTGTTGATGCTGAGATCTCTGATGCGTTTCGCGTGTTCTACCGATTCATTTCCTAGCCACTTAACCAAGAGGTCGATCTCTTCGCTGGCAGAGATGTCTAGGTCAGCGGTGGCGTTTCTGAAGGAAGCTCTCCATGCTCTGAAACTTTCGGGACGGTCGTTGAACTTTAAGAGACCTTTGGTGAGTAACTCACGACGTGCAAAGAACTTGAGGAAAGCTGGTAGCTCTTGTTCTCTGAGAAGGCGGTCCGGGTGCCTGTTGCTGTGATGAGGTCTCCGTGAGCTATCGTTGCCGTAAAATGCATCTTCGTCACGATAGTCACCGTCGGGGTCTTTTATCTTGAAAGTGTTCTCTGTGTAGTAGGGATCTACAGGTTCGGGTGCTGGTCTCACTGATGATGGAAGGTGGACAGAATTACTTTCATGCTTAATGTGGGATGATTGGTGAATGAAGGTTGATGGCTGAATGACAGGATTCGGTATCTCTCTTGAAGCTGAATGTAGATGGTCATCTAATGTGGCATGCTGTAGCACATAGTCTGAAGTGCGTTGTGAGATGTCACGATGATTAAGTTCAGGTCCGAGCCTTAAGCTGAAACTTTCACTATCGCAGCGTGCTGCTTCTTCTAAAACCTGTACCTCAGCTTCTGCTGCCGCTGCTTCTGTGTCTATGGCGAGTTTTGCGAGGTCGGCTTCCAGACGTGCCTTTTCTTTCTTTAATATCCACTCCTGTTCAGCGTAAGCAGCTCTCACTTTTGCGGCTTCCGCCTTCGCCCTGGCGATGGCAATTGCAGCGCTGCTCACAGACTTCCGTGAAGATGCGCTTACATGGGAGCGTGTCACATGGACTTCAGATCCTATATCTGACATTGTGTCTGAATGCAGCTTTACTGTTCTCTGCTAGAAGTCAGTATCTGTGCTTCGACCCCGTTTATAGTAGTCGTTTTACTGTTCTGGCACCCTCGCTCTGTACTCCTGAAGAACGAGTTGGCAGACAGGTAAACTCTTTCCCATCAATGCATTGACATGGACGCTGGGGGTCCTTTTCAACTTTTATTAATGGTTAAGTGTAAAACTATAAAAAACAGATAGAAATTCTCAGTACAACATAAGTATACATGAAGTGCAAAACATTACATTGTTACATATAGGTGGGCAGCAGCATATTAAACTCACCGACTGTGCTATGTTGAGGGAAACATGCAGATAAGCTGAAATCTAGGGAGAGAAGGGTCAGCACACCAGGATGTCAGCTTGTATGAAGCTATAATGGCTGCTGGAGGAGAAGGGGCTGAGCCTAGAGCACGGCCTCATGGGATTACATAGGCATGGAGGGACCAAAATTAAGACTATGCAGTAAACATAATGTAATGTGGGAACATTGTCAACAGATGGCGCTATAGAGTCATCTCTGAACAAGCAAACAATATACAGTATTTCTTAGAAAGGCACGACAGTCGGATCCAATATCGGACCGACGTTGGGACGTGTAAAGTGGCCATAAGGCTTTCTCACACGTTGCTTTTTTGCTACTTTATTTTTCTGCATCAGAACCTTCTCTCTTGGCAGTGAAATAGCTGCTTCCAAAAAAGCAAGTTTTGCTGAGTTTTTGTAGCAGTTTTAGCTGCATTTTTGGTGCTTCATTTGTGTACAGTACATGTTTAAATAAAGTTGGTATCTTTCCCCAAAAATGCAGCAAAAATGCAGACAAAAAATGCAGTTGTGATTTTTGCTTCATTTCTGCTATCTCATTGCTTTCCATTGTGAAAAAAGGTTGCAAAACACTGAAACAATTGACATGCTGCTTTTTTAACGGATGAAGAAGTTTTCCGTTCTATGGAATTGTGTAGCTTTTGCTGGTGCTATAAATAGCAGCTTTTGATTTGCATAAAACTCATGAAAAACTCTGCAAAATTATGGCCTGAGTACATCATACAGCATTTTGTGATTGCACCACGGCATCTGACCCTCCCCAAGGCTGGGGTACTCGGATCCCGAGCGTTGGTTACCGGAGATTGTCATAGGCAGTCGTTGCCCGAGACCGTGCCCTGGGGGTCGCTTTGAAAAGCTGGGTTTATGTACATGGGTTTGATTGAAGAAGTCATGACGCCACCTACGGTGTCTGGTGATGACACCAAAGCTGCTGCAGACCTCTGGGGATGATGGATGGACAGCCTGGTGGTGTAGCTCCCCATAGGTGGAGCGGGGTCCCCCGGGCAGTGATGTAGGATAGGATTTGGCCACAGGGATGTGGCTCTGCAGGTGGGAGATATGTACAGTCTGATTGGTGCCACAGCCAAGGGTGAAGTCCCGGCTGAGGTACCGGCTGGTGCTGCATTGCCAGCGACATTCGGGTTAGGAACTGTTACATCCCCCTGCTCGGACATTCTCTCTTCCCTCTAGCGA
Source organism: Allobates femoralis (assembly GCA_033576535.1). Taxonomy (NCBI): domain Eukaryota; kingdom Metazoa; phylum Chordata; class Amphibia; order Anura; family Aromobatidae; genus Allobates; species Allobates femoralis. The sequence continues at coordinate 574,455,470 of JARQOC010000001.1, read as the reverse complement.
ACTGCAGCCAGTCTCTTTAAAAAAAAGCAAGCAGTGGCTCCGCAGGTGGAGAGCTGAGCACTTGGGAGTTTCCGGATCGGGTCGTCGCGCTTTGGAAGTTCTCGGCAGACCGCGGCAGGACTTGTTTTCGCGCCCTTTCGACCATTACGCCCCTTTCTTCCCGCTCTATGGCGCAGTAATGGCGCTCCGATTTTAACAGTTCACAAAACACAGTTAATACACGGCACACAGTACCCGGTGATACCGGGCACGAAATCCTGTTCATGACGCCAAGACAGCTGACCCGCCCAAGGCTGGGGTACTTGGATCCTGAGCATTGTTTACCGGGGATGTCATAGGAGGTTGTTGCCCGGGACCGTGCCCAGGGGGTCACTTTGAAAAGGGGGTTTATGTACATGGGTTTTATTGAAGAAGTTGTTACGCCACCTACGGTGTCTGGTGATGACACCAGTGCTGCTGCAGACCTCTGGGGATGATGGATGGGCAACTTGATGGTGTAACTCCCCGTAGATGGAGCAGGGTTCCCAGGGCAGTGATGTAGGATAGAATTTCAACTGCAGGTGAGAGATATTTACAGTCTCTGTGCTGGCAGGATCAGGGCTGTAAGAACTGACACACACACTGGGAGTAGTTTTCTGTACCCTTAGTGTTTTTAAACCGGCACTGTCCAGGGTACACTCCAGGTGGTCAGGAGGCACATCAGGATTTCCACAGCGAGTGATTTGCAAGGCCTCCTTGTCCCTTCTCTTACTTGTGTTGAAGCCCTGACCTGCATAAAACCTGGCCTGGCCTCTTGTGCGTCTCTCTCTCTCTTTCCTCTGTAATTTTTAACCTGGGTAAGAACCTTCTCTGGATTGCCGCTAACTCCTGATGGATTCCTGCAGGTCCTGGCTCTTTGAGTGGTTATTGTTACAGGTGACCGGGAAACAGAAGTCTCCTTGGTTGTACTGGTGTTCTTCTGCTGGGCTACGTGCTCCTTAGCAGACTCGGACTTCGGTGTCCGGGTTGCTTCCTTGGGGTGAACCGGTATGGCTCCTCTGCCCCCAATTTGCTCCTTTCTCGCTAGCCTTGCTTCTGACCCTCACTCTCAGGTACCTCACTCTGGCTAGGCTGTCCTCTGGTTCGGGCCTAGCGCAACTCTGTCACCAGGTAGTATTCCTCAGTACTGCTCCATACTGAACTGCCTAACTCTGCCCCCAGCACCGGTATTTATAAGGGTTGTTGCTTAAAGGCAGCAAGTGGAGCTCTCCATACAGGCCTAGGGTGGAAGGTGTTGAGTGTGTAGGTTACCTGTTGTGGAAATTGCTTCATGCACTAGGTTGTCCTGTGGCCTCCTGTTAGGGCAAGGTGCCACATTCCCCCCTAGTTGAATTCAGTACTCCTGGACTGAGAAAACAATTTTACATTTTCAACAATAATAATAACAACAATAACAGGTAAATAAAAGAGTCTCAAAAGGGAAAAATTACAAAACCCACTGAAAAATGGTGAAAAACAAGTGTAGTCCATACAGTGCTAGTCCATCCACTGCAGGCTGTAAAAAGGTTGTTTTCACAACCAGTCCAGTGACTTTGGGTCCAATTTTAAATAAAGTAGAGAAAATCCAGGGAAAATGTTAGTCATTACAGTATAGTCCTTGTAAGCTCAGGGTTTCAACAGGTTAAAGTCTTTCAAGTCCAATAATTTAGACATACCAAATAAGCATTTTCCCTATGGGTGTCTCTGCTTAGAAGAACTGGTACCTCCTCTCCACCCCAGGCACTTTCTTTTCCTAACTCCATGTGCATGGGGCTAGGCCCAGTTCCCCCACCCTTCTGTACACTAATATTTATACACATTTTCATGTTTACACTCCTTTCTTTTTTCATTTTACACTTACTTCCACTCTCCATACCTGGATGTGGGTTGAGCTTGGTTACCACGACAAGACCTACTTAGTACTCGTGTCTCAGGTGGTGTACTCAACACTATGTGATGTGTGGAATTGTACGTACTTTGGGTAAACCTTAGTCTCACTACAGGGCTGGCAGATGCACCAATTGCAGGATCCTCAGGTTCTGCTACAACGGGTGATTCTTCCTGGATCTGGACAGGGATTTCCAGTCTTCTCTGTTCTTCAGTTGGTTAAAAGAAGTGGATTACAGGTACTATTACTGCTCCTTCACATTGAGGCCAGTCTTCAGGAGAGTCTCCTAGTACTGTGTATGTATTACCTTTTCTTTCTTTTCTTCTTCAGGGATTTTACAAGGTATTTCTTCTTCTTGAGGTCTCAATTGTTCTGGACATACTTTGAGGTGGTCTCTGGAAACTGTTGCAGTAGTTTTTCCTCCATCTTTGCTGATGACACAAGTTTTGCTGTTGTCAAAGTTATACTGTAACACAGTATAGGATTCTTGTTCCCACTGATCATCTAGCTTATGGGTTCGCCTCTTTCTCTTGAGTACCATCTCTCCAGGTGTCAGAGGTTCAGCTTGAGCACTCTTGTTGTAATTTCTTTCTTGTTTTTCTCTGATATGTTGTAACTTGTTTTCTACACATGCTTGTTGTATTTTGTATTGTTCTTGGCGGTTAGAATCCCAATCTGTTTAAGGTGATTCTGCTTCTGGTCCAACAATTCCCATTTCAAGATCTACAGGCAATCTTCCTGGTCTTGCTCTCATGAGGTATGCTGGTGTGCAATTGGTGAAGCTTACAGGTATGTTATTATATATGTCCACTAAGTCAGGCAACTTCTCTAGCCATTGATTCCTTTCTTCCAAAGGCAAAGTCTTCAGCATATCTATGACAATGTTGTTTATTTTCTCACACATACCATTGGTTTGCGGATGGTAAGGTGTGATTCTGATCTTTTTACACCCATATAAATTACAAAACTCTTGAAATATCTCAGCTTCAAAAGATGCACCTTGATCAGTCAATACTTGCTCTGGATACTCGTGCGGTCTACAGAAGTATGTTTGAAAGCTTTTTGCTGCTGTCTCCGCAGTTAAGTCTTTTACTGGGGCTACTACCAGAAATCTTGAGTAGTGATCCACCATGGTTAAGGCATAGGTGTAACCTGACTTGCTGGGTGTTATCTTCACGTGGTCTAAGGCTACTATCTCAAGTGGCTGTGTGGTCATAATTGTCTGCAATGGTGCTCTTTGACTCTCACGATCTTTCCTTCTCAAGTTGCAAGGCCCACAATGTTTACACCATCTTTCTATGGTTCCTCTCGTGCCAACCCAAAAGAATCAATCTTTTAGCAACATCTCAAGCTTTTTCCATCTAAAATGTCCTGCTTGGTTATGGTAGGCCTCCAACACCATCTTGACATCTTTCTTTGGGACCACTATTTGCCAGACCATCTCATGTGTTCTGGGGTTGATGTAAAGTCAACACAACTTGCCTTGATAGACTAACAATCTGATTCTCTCATTCCACAGGTGTCGTGCTTCTGATGGAGCATCATGGTTAAGCGTGAGTGTTCTTGGGTTATCAGCTCCTTGACTAAGCTGACAGCCGGGTCACTGTCTTGGGTCTCCTTCCATCCATGGTGAGACAACGGGTTAATGTTTCGCTCTCACATTTTCTTCACGCCTGATGACATTGAGATACACTGTGATGGTGGAATGCAAGTAGCTCTACCTCTTCCAGCTCATCCACATGTTCTCCTTCATCAGGTAAATGAGGCATTCTGGAAAATTACATCTACATTGGCATTCTTATGGCCTGCCTGGCACTTGATGGTGAAATGGTAGTTGGACAACCTGGCCATCCAGCGTTGTTCGATTGCACCTAACTTCGCGGTTTCCAGGTAAGTAAGGGGGTTTTTATCTGTGAAGGCGGTGAACTTCGCAGACGCCAGGTAGTATTTAAACTGTTCTATGATGGCCCAGACCAAGGCCAGGAATTCCAGCTTGAAGGAACTGTAATTCTCAGAATTCCTTTCTGTAGGACGGAGCTTCCTGCTAGCATAGGCAATCACCTTCTCTTTACCATTTTGCCTCTGGGACAAGACAGCTCCCAATCCCACGTTGCTGGCATCTGTATATAACAGGAACGGTAGGTTGTAGTTAGGGTAGGCTAAGATCTCTTCTCCAGTTAGCGCCTCTTTCATCTGTTTGAAGGATTCTTCTTTCTTCTTTCCCCATTCAAACAGAGGACCTTTAGACTTGCCTTTCTTGGACTGGCCTATCAGGAGATCTTGCAAGGGTGCTGCCATCTTCGTGTACCCCTTGATAAATCTTCTGTAGTACTCTACCAGCCCCAAGAACTGACGTACCTCTTTAACATTGGTTGGCGTTGGCCATTCCTTAATGACGGTAATGTTATCCTTCCGAGCTGACAACATGTCAAAGATAATTTAACAAAGAAAGGAGAAAGTCTAAGGCAACGATACAACCTCCAAAAATTATCAAGTTTATCAAAAAGTTTATTCAATTAACAAGCAACATAGAATGCAATCAGAGACATTTAAAAACAGTTAAAAAGGCTGAATTTCTGCCATATACTACCACTTAACAAAGATTTATCAAGGGGTGCCCCTCTGCTGTTTACAGAAACCTAGGTAAATTTGTCACAGTCAATTAAACAGTTCATATAGGCACCATTTTTTCTTTACAATTTGTATTCCTCTGTAAAAGTTAAATATACAACAATACCAATTAATATACCGTATATACTCGTGTATAAGCCGAGTTTTTCAGCACATAAATGTGCTGAAAAGTCCCCCCTCGGCTTATACACGGGTATATACGGTAATAGCTTTACAGCTTTACAGCGCCCCCCCCCCCGTGGTATCCCGCCCCCCCCGTATATACAGCCTCCCCGTGGTATCCCGCCCCCCCGTATATACAGCCCCCCCGTGGTATCCAGGGCCCCCCTTGCTGCACCTGTAAAGGAAGATATCAGTATACTTATCGCTGCCGCCGCCGCCGCTCCGCTTCTCGGTCACCGCGATGCTCCGGGTCTTCATGCTTCCTGTTCCTTCTCCGGCGCTCAGGAAATGACGTCATTGTTCGAGCGTCGGAGAAGGAACAGGAAACATGAAGACCCGGAGCATCGCGGTGACCGAGAAGCGGAGTGGCGGCGGCGGCAGCGATAATTATACTGACATCTTCCCTTACAGGTGCAGCAAGGGGGGCCCTGGGGCTGCTGTATACAGCTGGGGCCCCTGTATACTAATGGGGGGGGGTCTGTATACCCCTGGGGCTGCTGCTGTATATACCCCCTGGGGCTGCTGCTGTATATACCCCCTGGGGCTGCTGCTGTATATACCCCCTGGGGCTGCTGCTGTATATACCCCCTGGGGCTGCTGCTGTATATACCCCCTGGGGCTGCTGCTGTATACTACCACTGGGGCTGCTGCTGTATATACCCCCGGGGCTGCTGCTGTATATACCCCCTGGGGCTGCTGCTGTATACTACCACTGGGGCTGCTGCTGTATATACCCCCTGGGGCTGCTGCTGTATATACCCCTGGGGCTGCTGCTGTATACTACCACTGGGGCTGCTGCTGTATACTACTACTGGGGCTGCTGTATACTACTACTGGGGCTTCTGTATACTACCACTGGGGCTGCTGCTGTATATACCCCGTGCGGCTGCTGCTGTATATACCCCCTGGGGCTGCTGCTGTATACTACCACTGGGGCTGCTGCTGTATACTACTACTGGGGCTGCTGTATACTACTACTGGGGCTTCTGTATACTACTACTGGGGCTGCTGCTGTATATACCACTGAGGCTGCTGTATACTACTACTGGGGCTTCTGTATACTACCTCTGGGGCTTCTGTATACTACCACTGGGGCTGCTGTATATACCTCTGGGGCTGCTGTATACTACCACTGGGGCTGCTGTATATATCTCTGGGGCTGCTGTATACTACCACTGGGGCTGCTGCTGTATATACCACTGGGGAGGCTGCTGTATATACCTCTGGGGCTGCTGTATACTACCACTGGGGCTGCTGTATATATCTCTGGGGCTGCTGTATACTACCACGGGGCTGCTGCTGTATATACCACTGGGGAGGCTGTTGTATACCACACTTCTGGGGGCTGTATACTACCACTGGGGAGGCCTGTATACCACTGCGGGGGCCTGTATACCACACTGCTGGGGGCTGTATACCTGTGCTGGGGTCCACCCTCGGCTTATACACGAGTCAATAGGTTTTCCCAGATTTTGGGGGCAAAAGTAGGGGGGTCGGCTTATACACGGGTCGGCTTATACACGAGTATATACGGTAATCCTTATACATAGACCTATAATATAAAATTTCTCATAGAATACCAAGGATTGTGGCAGTTTATCTAATAACCACCTAGTTATATATATCAGTAATATTCTTTCTTTATATCCTACAGAGGAACCTGTCGGGTCTATTCATGCAGCATGTAATAGACTCTGATCAGATCGTCAAAAAGTCTTATATGAGACTATGGTGGAAATTAAGTAGTCTATTGTTCAAGCATAGGAATGATCCCCATTATAATTCTCTTATAAAGATAATAAGGGGTATAGAGGGTATAATGTTATCCCCCATAAATATAGTATAACTTTGGTGGTCGCCCAACCCATATACATTTGATGTTTAGATCAGCTTAATCAATATATATAAATATTGATAAGGTATGGTACACTGACAATTGCCTCAGGAGCTTTTTGTTCAAGAAAGGTTACCCATAGAGAGTGTAGTACCAGTCTGGACTGGATTTACCGGTGGTCTGTCGGAATCATAACAGCAGGAGGTGCGGCACTCCCCACGCGTTACGGTGCCTGCGCCTGGCAGCTTCGTCAGGGGAAAGTGACTGCTTACGCTTAATATAGTGTAATTCCCCGTCTTTCAATTCAATTTCCGCTCCCCACGTGGAAGTGGGAGGGTCCGGGTGGCCAGTCCGTCCCCCTACATCATCAAGTGATAGTGCACATGCGTCAGCATAGTATTGCGCATGTCCGGAACCGAAACAATGGTGGCTCCCTATAGCAGCGACATGAATTTATGTAATGAGACGCACCGATATTAATTCAATAAAGATATCATTATAAGTGTCTGGTGCCTGGTAAGAAGGGTTCACAGACCAACATGACACATTATTTAGTACAAATTCTTCATTTGTGCAGTCTACAATATATACAATATCGCCCATTGAGGAGCCAAAGGTATGGCAGTCCGCAGAATAGAAGACGTTTGATAGGGTGAAAGTAGTTTTTGTAAGATCTTATGAGTGAAGATAAATAAGGAAATAGAGCCATAAAGGGCCCTTGGTTCTTATATATGAACATGGTGAAAGATAGAATAGAGAGCAGGGATAAACCTTATAAACATTTTCCAAAATACAGTGTGTAAGCGCATATAGTGCCACAAATTAAGTGGGTTTACGGATGTTTTTGGAGATCACCATCCATATGGATAGGTGATAGTTTCAGTAATGAAAATAATATGATACCCTTTGTTTCCAAAAAGGAGGGAGAGGGGTGGTTCATGCGCATTATGATTTTAGATATATCTACAGATACAGATTCTACAGATCACTCCAGATTCCATCCCTATGTGTGGAGACTGGAGTGCAAGATTCCAAAGACAGAACAATAAAAGTTAGCAAACCAGGAATATATTTCAACCAATATGGATAAATCTTGTGTTTTTTTGAAGGGTCATGCCCCGGCCCCCTCACTACTTTTATTCCAACTAATTGCTCACCCGTCATATCTGTCGAGGCTACAGTAAAACCACTAGGAGATCAACCACAAAGTGGATTGCAAGAAGGCACTATTCCAAATCTGGAGAAAAGGCAAAGGTCAAAATTAAACAGAGTTTTTCCACTGGTGGTCCCATTTGGGTCCTACCCAGTGTAGAGTCTCAATATCACATATTGGTTTAAGACATATCATTCCCTGCTGGAGAACCACATGTGTAGGTAGAGGAGTATTTCTATATATACCTACATATATCTGGGCGAGTAGGATTTTTTTTCTCTCTCTCCTCTCTTTTTCTTTCTTTCAGGATGTTTTTTTGAGGGGTCAAGAAACCACCATCGGTTTGTTTTATATATTCTTATGGGTTCCGATAGGGAGTACACTGAATCAGCTCCAGAATTATTTGTAGTAACCAGTATATAGAAGTTCCTCATTGATTCCAACCGGTGTCAGGCTATTAAGTCTATAGATCCAAGCTGACTCTAGTCGCAAAAGTTCCTTGGTTTTATTTCCACCTCTAATATTAGCCCATATCTTCTCCAAACCCAGAATCTTAATCCCTTTTGTGCTACATTGGTGGTTTTCCAGAAAGTGGGAAGCAACAGTGGAAATGTTCTGACAGTTCCGATATTTGAAAGGTGTTGTTGGATCCTTTTTTTAAATTCTTGTGACGTTTGGTCAATGTAGATCTTTGGACAATCACAAATCAATGCATAGACCAGGTTACGTGTTTTGCAGTTTAAGTATCCTCTCGGCTTTTTGGCTGTCAGGAAGATATCAGAAAAAACAATCTCGTCAGACATCATTAGAGGGCAGATATTGCAACCCCCACATGGGTAAGAGCCTTCCAAAATAGTCCCCCTCCCAATTTTTGTAGTGGGCCATAAAAGTGGCTGGAGGTTAAGTTACCCTTTAGATTCCTTGCTCTACGAGCTACCAAACGTGGTTGATCAGGGATACAGTTTGATACTAGGGGTTCATTCAAAAAGATCCCCGAGTTCTTCCTTAGAAATTCCCCTCAGGTCTTCCCATTGATTATTATATTGTGTAACCACACCTATCCCCTGATTTTTCTGATTTTTTAGAGGGTTGGGTTTCAGGAGAGTATTTCTTTCCAGATTCTGAGAATGTTGAAAGGCCCTGGCAATTACCTTTTTTGGGCAGCTTCGGCCCTTGAATCGTCCTGTCAGGTCAAGCACCTGTTTCCGAAAATCTTCCATATTACTGCAGTTGCACCTCAAACGAATAAATTGGCCCTTTGGAATTCCTTTTTTCAAATGATTTGGATGGAAGCTCCCGTAATGAAGGAGACTATTCGTTACGGTCGTTTTCTGATACAGATCCGTGGAGATTTTTGTTCAAAATATCCTTAGTCTGAGGTCAAGAAAGTTGGCAGAGGAGGATGATGCCTGCGGGGTCAAGACAGTATTCAAGGAATTACTGTTCAGTTCATTGACGAAGAGATCACATTCTTCCCTCGGGCCTGTCCATAGGATCAAGATATCGTCAAGATATCTATACCAGCGGAGCACAAATCGTTGAAATCCAGCTGACTTGTAAACCACAACCTCCTCCCACCACCCCAAAAACATGCCAGCGTATGAAGGCATGCATCGCGCCCCCATCGTGGTCCCAGATGTTTGGAGAAAAAATACGTGATCGAAAACAAAGTAATTACAATTCAAGATGGTGGAGAGGACATTGAGGAGAAAAGTGTCGTGTTCCCTGGTACCTGTTGAATATGAATCCAGAAAGAAGAAAACTGCCTCGATTCCCAAATCGTGACGTATGTTTGTGCAGAGCGATTCTACATCTAGGGTCAACAGCATAGTTTCTGCCAGAAGTTCCAGATTCTCCAAATGTGCAACTAAATCAGCTAAATCTCTGATGTAAGATTTCTGTTGGAGGGCTATAGGCTCTAGATAGAAGTCCACATAAGAACAAGGTCTCTCCAACAAACCACCTATTCCAGCAACTATGGGTCTACCTGATGGTTGCATCATGGACTTGTGCACCTTTGGGAGCATGTAGAACAGTGGGTATGACTGGATGTTGTGTTGTCAAAAATTGTAGCTCTTTCTTCATAATGACTCCTTCAATCAAGGCCCGGCTCAGGATATAATCCAATTTAGTCTTGAAGATAGTTGTTGGGTCAGATGGGAGGGGTTGGTAGTACGTTCTATTGGAGAGTTGACGTTTAGCGTCAGTGACATACATGTCCACCGGCCAAAGGATTATGTTTTCCCCCTTATCTGCCTCCTTGATCACTATGCCCTGTTGTCTCTTCAGGTTTGTAAGGCTTTTTTCTCCTCTAAGGAAAGGTTACTTTGACTACACCTGTCAACTTTCAGTTTATTAATATCTCTGCAGACAGTATCGAAAAAAATTTGTACTGCAGGGAAAAGTGAGAGGCTAGGTGTCTGCGCGACTGGTCGTTGTTTTCATCCAGAAGTCCCAGGAGATTTTCAAAAGTATTTTTCTCCACCGGTGGGAGTGAATCCAGTATGGAGGGTTTTTGGTATAACAATTTAAATGTTAGTTGTCTGCAAAACAAATACTAATCTTTCACAAAAGTTCACAAATTCATAGGTGAAAATTATAAGCCCCTCCACTCTGGTTGGTACGTAATCAGAGAGATTGATTATGGTTAAACTACCTGGTACCTTCATTTGTTGTTCCTGGTCGGCACTCTTTTCAGGGGTAGTATCACTGTATCCAACCTGTTCACACGTTTTCTTAGATTTGTCCCTTCATGTCTTCCCCTCCAGGATCGCTTTCCAAATCGCTCTTAAAAAATCTTCTTCTGATAAGTGAGGAGTTGGGGCAACAAGGTTGTTTGGTGAAGCAGGATTATTTGGATTTATAGGAGGGGTATTTTTTGGTTTTGGTCTTGGTCTAGGATTACCCTTTTGGCCCCATTTATATACCTTCCCTAATTCAAAATCCTTTTTGTCCCTCACTAGTTTCTGTTTTTTCCTTTTTATAACTTCCTTTTCAAACTGGTCTATTATCCCTTTAAGTTTGGTTTGAAACTGTTTGACAGTATTTGAGTCAAAAGAGTCAAGCTGTGACTCTCTGACCTTGATGGATTCCCGGATAGTGGTTAAATGGGCTTTATCATGTGATATCAATAAATCTAATAAAATATACGAGCAAGGTTTTAATCTCGTCTCCCATTTCTTCTGAAAATTTTCCTCCGCCTCCCAGGCGGGGAAAATTTGGACCCTCAGTTCTCTTGGTATTAATTCTAGTTTTTTATATTGTTCTAGACTCTTTAGATTCCCCCAGGTTTTTGCATAACTCTTGTTTAATTTAATAAGTTCATGTGACACTTTAATGAAACTGTCTTTGTCATCTCCATCACCAGGGACGTCATCTGGGTTTGAACCTGTTAGATCAAAACCATCATTACATTGGTTAGTCCAAGCTTTCTCTCTCTCTTCCAAGTTCATATCCAAAATCAATCAACAAATAAAAGGCCACTGAACCCTATTCCTCCAAAACAGAGAGAGGATTTTTGATCATGTCCAAGATACTGAACCTTTGGCTTTAGTAGGTGACATTTTGATGGTTACAGCTTCATCCCGAACTTAGACAATGCTTCAAATACCAACGCCAGGTGCCTCAGATGTTCTACATAGGTTTTTGAATACACTATGATATCATCCAGATAGAGTAGCACAGTCTCGAAGTTTTGGTGTCCCAGGTAACTCCATCAGTCTTTGGAAAGTTGCGGGTGCATTACAGAGTCCAAATGGCATGATGTTGAACTCACATAGGCCCATGGGTGTCGTGAATGCCGTCTTCTCGTGGTCTTCTGGTGCAATGGAGACCTGCCAGTACCCACTAGGGAGATCTAAGGTTGAAAAGTAATTAGCGGACTTCCATGCAGCAAGTGACTCTTAGTGCCTCTTCTATGCGGGATAACGGGTAAGCATATTTATATGTTATGCGACTTACTTGTCTGTAATCAACACACATTCTCATGCTGCCATCTTTCTTTTTAACTAGGACTAATGGAGCTGCTCTGGGACTGCAACTATCTCTTATGACCCCTGCATCCTTCATGTCCTGTAAGATTACTTTGGCACGCTGATAATGAGCTGGTGGTATAGGTTTATATCGCTCTTTGATGGGTGGATGGTCTCCTGTGGGTATATGGTGCTCTACCCCTTTATCCTCCCAAAATCAAGTGGATGCTTACTGAATACTTCCTCATACTCCTGTACCACCCGATAGACACCATGCTTTTGGTGTAAAGAAGTGTGTTCAGTTCCTAAATGAAGCTCTAGACACCAATCCTTCAAGTGTCTCTTGGAACTGTTACCCTCCGCTGAGTCAGGCGGGGTCAAGAGTTCCACTGCATGTATTGCATTGCTGTCTACGGTGTACAGTTTAGCAATGGAGAAATATCTGGATAATTTGACCTCATCTTCTCCACAGTTTAAGATGCTTATGGGTACCCTTCCCTTGCGTACATCAACCACCCCTCTGGCTGTAAGTATTGTAGGCCTACTTTCTGAGCTCTTGGGTTCTACTACTGCCTGGTAGTCCTGCTCTCTGTAGCCTATTGCTGCTCAATACCAGATTAACATTTCACTCAATGGTGGTACCACAATGGGAATCGGGTCAGTTACCCGTACACTACCAATTTCTCCCCCGGTCAGGTTTACCTGTTGTTGGTGTTGGAGGGCTCTGATCTACTTCTGAAGCACTCTCCGCTTCCAGGGAGGGGCAGAATCTGCAATCTGTTGGAGCAAGAACAACACTTCACCCAAACAATTACCAATGACATTTGTACCAAGAATAATGTATGGATCCTTTACACTAGGGTGTGTTTCAACCACTATGAGTCAATGGTCCTGGAACTCCACCCTCCCCACTTTTATTGCTACCTTTCTAACTTCTACCAGGTTAAGTGGTAACCCATTTGAAGCATGTACAGTGAGGTTAGGGTCTGGTGGTTCAAGTTCAACATCAGACCAGAATCTCTTTTAAAGGATATGGGGGATGGTGGTCACCTGCGAACCAGTTTCCAGCAGTGCAGGTGTAGGTATGCCATCTAGCGTGATGGATAGATATGGTCATCCCCCAATGTACCTGTCATACCAATCTGGTGGGCCTGATGAGTCTACTCCTGGGGATTGGCCCGTGATCCCAGGGGTTGCTGGTTTAAAGGATACGCTCTTGCAAAGTGGCATGTCTTGTTGCAACAGCGGCAGATGGGTTCTCCTGAAGAACTGTAGCGATCATTGGTCCTCCCATGGAGTGACATGTTCTTCTTACCTCTCATCCATGGAATGTCTTCCGGGCTGTCAGCAAGCAGGATTTTCTCTGATGGCTGTACCTCTGTCTTAAGCTGTAGGGCTTTCAGGACTGTGGCAAAGTCTTTGCTCAGCTGGCGCACCTCAGAGCACTGGCTGTGAAACCTACTAGGGGTCACAGTCTGCACATTTGTCTCTGCAGCATGGGAAGAAGGTGTTTCTGACACAGGAGAGGGACTGTCCTGCCATTGTTGAAGTGCAGGATCTTGGGTTGCTAGGGATTGCAGCCCTTTGATGGCCAAGTCTTTTAAGGTAGCAAAGTCTGCATCAGGGTATTCCAGGGCCCACCAGTGTACCTGTCTGCTGTTATCTGGCGACTGTAACCCCCTGAAAAACTATTCAACCAGCATTCTGTTGTCATCTGTTACACTGGTTTGGTTGACTTGTTTTAAGGCTCACAGCGCCTCCTGTAGATGTAAGGCATAGTCTCTTATAGTTTCTTGCGACCTCTGCTAACAATTGCAGAATGTCATTCTCAAGCCAGTCTCAGTGCGATCCTCAAAAACAGCTTTAAGTTTGTCAAAAATGATGGTAACTGATTTCTGATCTTCCTGACCAGATTTCTATCTCCAACTCTGCTGCACCTGTCAATTGCCCCAATACAACAGACGCTTATTGTTTACCAGTCATTGCATACATATCCAATACGCTGCATATTTTCCTTTTGAATCCAGCCAAAGTGTCTGGCCGGCCATCATACTGAGGTAACTATTTGTCTCCCGGGACGTACGGTAGAGAGATAGGCATGATTGGTGCCACAGCCAAGGGTGAAGTCCCGGCTGAGGTACCGCCTGGTGCTGCATTGCCAGCGACATTTGGGTTGGGAACTGTTACATCCCCCTGCTCGGACATTCTCTCTTCCCTCTAGCGAACTGAAGCCAGTCTCTTTAAAAAAAAGCAAGCAGTGGCTCCGCAGGGGGAGAGCTGAGCACTTGGGAGTTTCTGGATCGGGTTGTCGCGCTTTGGAAGTTCTCGGCAGAGTGCGAAGCGGGACCTGTCTTCGCGCCCTTTCAGCCATTACGCCCCTTTATTCTCGCTCTATAGTGCAGTAATGGCGGCCCGATTTTAACAGTTCACAAAACACAGTCAATACACGGCACACAGTACCCGGTGATACCGGGCACGGAATCCTGTTCGTGATGCCAAGAAAGCTGACCCACCCAAAGGCTCAGGTACTTGGATCCCAAGCATTGTTTACCGGGATGTCATAGGCGGTTGATGCCCGGGACCGTGCCAAGGGGGTCGCTTTGAAAAGGGGGTTTATGTACATGGGTTTTATTGAAGAAGTTGTGACCTCACCTACGGTGTCAGGTGATAACACCAGCGCTGCTGCAGACCTCTGGGGATGATGGATGGGCAACTTGATGGTGTAACTCCCCGTAGATGGAGCAGGGTCCCCGGGGCAGTGATGTAGGATAGGATTTTGACAGGGAGGTGGCTCTGCAGGTGAGAGATATTTACAGTCTCTGTGCTGAGCAGGATCAGGGCTGTAAGAACTGTCACACACACTGGGACTAGTTTTCCATACCTTTACTGTTGTTAAACCGGCACTGTCCAGGGTACACTCCAGGTGGTTGGGAAGCACGTCAGGATTTCCACAGCAAGTGATTTGCAAGGCCTCCTTGTCCCTTCTCTTATTTGTGCTGAAGCCCTGACCTGCATTAAAACCTGGTCTGGCCTCCTGTGCGTCTCTCTCTCTCTTTCCTCTGTGATTGTGAACCTGGGTAAGAACCTTCTCTGGATTACCGCTAACTCCTGATGGATTCCTGTGGGTTATGGCTCTTTGAGTGGTTATTGTTACAGGTGACCGGGAAACCAAAGTCTCCCTGGTCGTACTGGTGTTCTTCTGCTGGGCTAAGTGCTCCTTAGCAGACTCGGACTCCAATGTCCGGGTTGCTTCCTTGGGGTGAAGTAGTATGGCTCCTCTTCCCCCAATTTGCACCTTTCTCGCTAGCCTTGCCTCTGACCCTCACTCTCAGGTACCCCACTCTGACTAGGCTAACCTCTTGTTCGGGCCTAGCGCGGCTCCGTCACCAGGTAGTCTTCCTCAGTTCAGAAGAAAAAAGGTATTTTCCAGGGCCACTGGACCATACTGACAGCGACTTTATTAGAACATATTAAAAACACTTACATCCCGCCGGACGCGTTTCGGACAAGGTCCTTACTCATCGGCGTATATACAAATATAAAACCAATACATTTATAGACAAATAAAAAAACTTTGCTGCAACATTCAAGGCCTTAATAGCCAATTGGCTATTAAGGCCTTGAATGTTGCAGCAAAGTTTTTTTATTTGTCTATAAATGTATTGGTTTTATATTTGTATATACGCCGATGAGTAAGGACCTTGTCCGAAACGCGTCCGGCGGGATGTAAGTTTTTTAATATGTTCTAATAAAGTCGCTGTCAGTATGGTCCAGTGGCCCTGGAAAATACCTTTTTTCTTCTGAACTAATTGGTGGAGCCAGCCACTGTTCCAGGTGCCTGGGAATCCGATGAGTGTTGAGGTGAACAGCTTCCTATTCCCCACCCCCATCAGCTGTGTGAGTCTTCCTCAGTACTGCTCTATACTGAACTGCCTAACTCCGTTCCCAGCACTGGTATTTATAGGAGATCTTGCTTAAAGGCAGCAAGTGGAGCTCCCCCTACAGGCCTGGGGTGGAAGGTGTTGAGTGTGTAGGTTACTTGTTGTGGAAATCCCTTCATGCACTAGGTTGTCCTGTGGCTACCTGTTAGAGCAGTGTGCCACACATCCTGGTTTGGCTATTAGGCAGGACAAATGCATAATGGAATTACAATTAAGTTAAGTGATTTTAAGTTTCCTCCAATGTCAGGCTGGGCCATAATAGTAAGAGCCCCCATCTAAGGAAGCTGGTGGAGAGGGCGGCATGTGTTGATCGTTTTTTGCCTGTAGATCATGGAGTTTTCTATTCTTTCCATAACCTTGCCTCCAGTTAAAATCAATCGAAATTTTCCTGAAGGAAAACTCATATTCCATTTAGTGTCACTTCCGTTTTGTCAACCTATTCTTTATTATTATTATTATTATTATTATTGTTAATAATGGCCTTCATCTTGATCTTGAGCTATGGCCACTTGAATGATGAATTTTCTGTAGGAAGATCGATCTTGTGCAGCCTAGATAGGTCCACCAGAGTCTTCTCCAAGCCAAGATACTAGTGCATCTCAATGAATTAGAATATCATCAAAAATCAATATCATATTGCCATGTTTCAGGGCGTTTCTGGGAGCCCTGAAACATGTTGGCTAATGGATCATTATTATATTCACCCTTTGATGTCTCATGGAATACGACAGCACAGTTTTTAACCCTTTATCCTCCCTACTTTAATATGCCGAGACAATGGCCTTTGGGTTTTCATTGGCTGTAAGGGCCTCTTTACACACACCAACTTATCTGTCCAACTTCTGACCAACTTACTGGTTGCAGTGAAATCATGGACACATTGCTCCACTTGTACACAGCCACAAAATGGAACAATGTGTCCATGATTTCACTGCAACCAGTAAGTTGGTCAGAAGTTGGACAGATAAGTTGGTGTGTGTAAAGTGGCCCTAAGCCATAATCATCAACAATTACAGAAATAAACTCTTGAAATAGATCACTCTATTTGTAATGACTCTATATAATATATGTGTTTCACTTTTTGTATCAAATGACTGAAAACATAACTTTTTGATGGAATTCTAATTCATTGACATGCACTACCCTGTTTTCCTGAAAATAAGACACCATCTTATATTAATTTTTCCTCCGAAAGTTGCACCGTGTCTTATTTTCGGGTCATGTCTTATCTCCATGAATAAGAATTCACATTTATTGATGAGCAAAAAAAACTTACATTTATTATATACTGTACAGCAGTCGTCATCACAAACCAGCATAACCAAACTCCAACATCCATCAAACTGTCATCCATCAATCCATCATCCATCTGCAGCCCTCTTCATCCCCCAATATCCCTCTGTAGCCCCCCATCATTCTTCACAATCCCTCTGTAGCCCCCATCATCCTCCACTATCCCTCTGTAGCCCCCTAACATCCTCCACTATCCCTCTGTAGCACTCCATCATCCTCCTCTATCTCTCTGTAGCCCCCATCATTTCTCCACTATCCCTCTGTAGCCCCCTAACATCCTCCACTATCCCTCTGTAGCCCCCCATCATCCTCCACTATCCCTCTGTAGCCCCCCATCATCCTCCACCATCCCTCTGTAGCCCCCTATCATCCTCCTCTATCCCTCTGTAGCACTCCATCATCCTCCTCTATCTCTCTGTAGCCCCCATCATTCTCCACTATCCCTCTGTAGCCCCCCATCATCCTCCACTATCCTCTGTAGCCCCCATCATCCTCCACTATCCCTCTGAAGCCCCCCATCATCCTACACTATCCCTCTGCAGCCCCCTATCATCCTCCTCTATCCCTCTGAAGCCCCCCATCATCCTCCACTATCCCTCTGAAGCCTCCCATCATCCTCCACTATCCATCTGTAGACCCCATCATCCTCCACTATCCCTCTGAAGCCCCCCATCATCCTCCACTATCCCTCTGTAGTCTACCATCATCCTCCACTATCCCTCTGTAGCCTGCCATCATGCTCCACTATCCCTCTGTAGCCCCCCATCATCCTCCACTATCCCTCTGAAGCCCCCCATCATCCTCCACTATCCCTCTGTAGTCTACCATCATCCTCCACTATCCCTCTGTAGCCTGCCATCATGCTCCACTATTCCTCTGTAGCCCCTCATCATCCTCCACTATCCTTCTAGCCACAAACACACGCACACATAAACAGTCAGGCACACACAGTCAGTCATACACACACACAGCACACACACACACAGTCAGATACATCACTGAACTTGCCAGAGCTTACCGCTGCCGCCACCGACGCCGCTTGATGTCACCCAGTGCCCAGTATGTACGTAGCCGAGCGCCCGAGATGTACGATGGTAAGCCATCAGCCAATCAAGCGGCTGATTGCACCTGATTGGCCGCAGCATTACCGTACATCAACACTGAGCAGCGCAGATGCCCTCCATACAGTAGATGTACGGTAATGCCATGGCCAGTCAGATGCCAGCAGCCGCCTGATTGGCTGATGGCTTACCATCGTACATCTGTAGCGCCTGGCTACGCACACACCGGGTGACATGAAACAGCGGCGGTGGCAGCAGTGACAGTGGTAAGCTCCAGAGGAGAACGGAGGAACAATGATGGCAGCAGCAAGCGGCGGAGGCCGGTGAGTATGATTTTTTTTTTTTGTTTTGGCCTGCCACGTCTTCTTTTCGGGGGTGCCTTATATTAAGCACCCTGGCTACACCCCCCCACTGTGCCTTATTTTGAGGGGGCGCCTTATTTTCGGGGAAACACGATAGTAGGTCCACCAGGATCTTCTCCGCCGTTGTATTGGGGGTGCTACTGCTATGGACAGTAAGAGAAGTGTTGCCACTTTAAGAAATCCCTGCCTGTGTTACACGCTGCCACTTTAAGAGACAGAAAATCCCCCAGGTGTGGGATGATGGTATGTCCTGTTTTTCCCCCTTCGGAGAGTGTGTTTTTTGGAGCAGTCGGTGGATGTGTGAGGAGAAGGAGACCGTCTGTGTGATTGGAACAGGACTGCAGTTTTTCTTGGAAAAGTAAAGTCAGACACAGACACAGACAAGCCCGGGATCCAGTGAGGAGCCTCAAGCAAGGAGAAGATTTGCAGCTCATCGACTCGAGACAGGAGCCGTGTGCATCTTCTGATCGGACTGCTGTTGTTGGGGGCCCCCGGGACTGCATCCAAATCTCAGCATCACTGTGAGTTGAATATTGTGCACCTCTCAGGGTAGAATAGGCTTCAGTAGATAGAACACGGCAGCCTGTGTGGCCTGTGTAGCACGGCCAGAAAGGTTATACGTAGAGTAGTATTGCACTTTGCTTTTGTGAATTTACCTGTGTGCTCTTACCTTGTGATAGTTGGAGAACCGTGCTATTGAGCGGACCAACTAGAGAAAACGAACAGTTTGTTAAATCTCGTTTTTGCCACTGTTTACCCCTGCTTGAACCTTCCTTCTTCACTTCTTTCCCCGCCTGTTAATAAATTCACCCTTGTGGTTTGCACTCCCATCTTGTGTATCGTACCTTATTCTGCACCGCGGTGGTCCTCCCAGCCATCGCTTCAAGTGGCGCTGCGAGCAGGGTACGGTCACCAAGATGGAGGCAGCAGACAGCAACGGCGGGAATGCTAACATTAACGGGGGTAATGTGGGCAATGGTGGAACCCCTGCAAGGACACTCCCAATGGGCACTATATTTAGTGTACTCCCAAAGTTTGACGGCAATAACATGGCACTGTGTGACTGGGTGTCCCGACTGCAGAGCACCCTGAAGGTTTATAACATCGGCCCAGAGCTTGAAGTGGACATCGCTTTGACTGCCCTAGAAGGAGAAGCCCGTAGAAACGTCTGTCTACAACCAGAACCCACCCGTAGTACCCTGAAAGAGTTAGTTGGATTCCTGGAAGAGATCTATGGCGAGACTGCTAGTGCGGGGCATCTTCGCGTCAAATTTTTTTCGAGGCTGCAGCGGGAAGAAGAAGGGATCTCTCAGTATGCCACCGCACTACAAGAAGTGCTAGCAGAGGTGCAGAAAAAGGAGGCAGCTGAACTCGGCGGCATAGGCTCCACAGACCGGATACTCCGGGAGCAGTTTATTCTAGGATTACACAGCATATCCTTGAGGCGAGCCCTGTCAGAACGGGTCCGAGCGAACCCGGCTCTTACATTTCGTCAGATCCTGGCAGAAACAGTAGCCCGAAGTAAAGAAGAAAGCTACGCTTCTGGGGTGGTGCGCATCCAAGCCGCCAAGTCCAGCGGGGACCCAAACCGCCAAGAGGTGCTGGTCCAGGTGGTGCAGGATTTACAGGAATCCGTTCTCAATGTACAGGAGAAGCTGACCCAGATGGAGCAAAGAATGAGGGATCTGTCTGTTGCACCTCCCTACCCAGCTGCACCATCCTCCTTTCAACCTGGCCCATCGTACGCACGCAATAATTCCCCGGCGCTACCAATAGGAAACTGGAGGGTGCAGGCTTCCTCTCGGCAACCACCAGAGGCACGAGGTATTCCTCAACGAAGAGAAGACATCCAATGCTGGGGATGTGGAGGTCGGGGACATATTGCCAGAGGGTGCCGGAATAGCACTCAAGGCCAACAGAAGCCTCCGTTAAACTACCAACCCCCGCAGTAGTGCGGCACTCTGCGGGGGAGGCGAGAAGGGAAGCCGCTCCATATCATGACGAAAATCTGATCGCTGGGTGTCCCATCATACGTGCTGAATTCGAGGGTGTCCCAGTGGATTGCTTGGTAGATACCGGGTCACAAGTGACGACGATGCCAGAAGCATACTTCAATCAACATTTCCAGGCACTGGCTAGGCCAGAGAAAGAGACATTGATCCGGGTGATTGCCGCTAATCAGCAACCGATCCCGGTCACAGGGTTGTGTGGATGAATGTTCGTATCTGTGGGCAAGAAGTAGGGAGAAAAGGGATCCTACTAGTCCCCGGGCCCGTCAAAGAAGATGTACCTGTAATACTGGGGATGAATGTCCTACGTGAATTAGATCAGATTATGTTCGTCAAACGGGGACCCGGATACTGGAAGCAGGCTACTACACATAAGCTTACGCAAGAAGCACTTCAGCGACTGATCCGTGTCTGTGGGACGCAGAAGAGTGTGCCATCTCATCAGACGGTAGGGGTCATCAGGGCTCCTGGGAAGGTGCCTATAATCCTGCCTCCCGGACGAGAGAGTATATTACACCTCCCAGTGGGAACCTATCGCAATCTCGATGGGATAGAAGTGATCGTACAGCCTGTAGCAACTGGAAGAGTGGACCAAGAAGTTATGATAGCTCGTACGGTAGCTGTGGTCCAACAAGGACGCGTCCCTATCAGAGCCTTGAATGTGGGCCCCAGTGAGGTCACCTTGCCCCGAGGGACAGATCTGGCCCTGGTATACTTGCATAAAGGTGAAGTGGTGAGCCAAAAAGATATATCCCTATCGCCGATAGAAGGTACGGGGTGGACCCTAGCAGTCTCTGCGAGGGCTGAAGAGATGCCCTCCCCAGAGTAAGTGGAAAAGTCATCCTCGATCAGATGGAAGTGGATGTGAAATCGCTGGGCCCTGAGCGTGTGCAAGCAGTAGAAGCTATGTTGTGGAAGAACCAGGCTGCATTCGCTCGCCACGCTGAAGATTTCGGCTGCACTGAAGCTATCATGCATGAGATACCGACCGGGGAAGCTCGTCCGAGTCGAGAACGGTACCGACAGATCCCTCCCAAGATGTACCAAGAGGTGAAGACGTTACTGAAGCAAATGCTGGATTCGGGAATAGTACAGGGCAGTCAGAGCCCTTGGGCGGCTCCGGTGGTACTCGTCAAGAAAAAGGATGGGACCATCCGGTTCTGTGTAGACTACAGAAAACTCAACGCCTGTACCGTTCGCGACTCATACCCATTACCACGAATCGAAGAATCCTTGACGGCATTGGGGAAGGCCAAGTACTTCTCCACCTTGGATTTAGCAAGCGGGTACTGGCAAGTACCTGTGGCAGAAAAAGACAAAGCAAAGACCGCGTTCATTCTCCCGATGGGTTTGTTTGAATTTAACCGGATGCCTTTCGGACTCTCCAATGCTCCGGGCACGTTCCAACGGCTGATGGAAAAGTGCTTGGGGGACTTAAATTTCGAAGCTACTCTGATCTATCTGGATGACATCATCGTGTTTTCGGCCTCGTTCAAAGAACACCTTGACCGGCTTGGACAGGTACTCGGAAGACTACAGGCTCATAACCTGAAGGTGAAACCAAAAAAATGCCACCTCTTCAAGAGAGAGATCGAGTATCTGGGCCACACAGTTTCACAGGATGGAGTCCTGCCCTCTGCAGAAAAGGTGGCGCCATCCAGAAGTGGCCAGTCCCTCAAACGGTGAGAGAACTCAAGGCATTTCTTGGACTCGCCGGGTATTACCGCCGGTTCGTCAAAGACTTTGCAAAGGTGGCGGGTCCTTTGAATGAGCTGCTGAGGGGGACCGCCGGAGTGTCAAAGAACCAGGGCATCCTTTGGGCTCAGAGACAAGATGAGGCTTTTCAGGCTATGAAGAATGCCCTTACTTCAGCCCCGATCCTAGCCTACGCGGACTTCGACCGACCATTCCTGCTGTACACGGATGGTAGCCTTCATGGACTCGGTGCAGTATTGTCTCAGATACAGAATGGACATGAGAGAGTCATCGGCTACGCCAGTAGGTCCCTGCGGGACAACGAAAGAAACCCCCACAATTATAGCTCCTTTCGACTAGAGCTCCTGGCCCTAGTGTGGGCCATGACAGAGAAATTTGCTGGCTTCCTGACAGGGACCAAGATCCAGGTCCGAACAGACAATAATCCTCTGGCCCATCTTGAGAATACTAAATTGGGAGCCTTGGAACAACGGTGGGTGGCTCGCCTTGCAAAGTTCGACTTTACCATCTGTTATCGTCCCGCCACCGAAAACGCAAATGCGGATGGACTGTCAAGAGTGACGGTGGAGATCCCAGTGGGGGACCTCGATGAACAACTAGAGGAGGAAGAAACGCCAGACTTTAGCAAGTTTGGTCCCCCAGTGGTTGCGTCACAATTAAGTAGGGAGGTTTGCACACTGCCCCGGTCCCTGGGAAGAACCAATGAAGAATGGGGACGTGCTCAAGCTGCAGACGAAGGGCTACAACAGATGAAACACTGGGTAGCTGAGAAGCAGAAGCCCGACAAACAAGAAAGGGCTAACCTGGACGCCGAGATGAAGAGCGTCTTACACCAGTGGGATAGACTAGAAGTTCGAGAATCAGTGTTATATCGTAAGAGACAACAGCCAAAAGAAATAGAAACAAGATGGCAGGTGGTCATCCCCGGAAAAATGGCTCAAGAGGTAGCTAAGGAAGCACACGAGTTTGGCGCTCACTTCGGACCTGCAAAGACCTACCAATGGTTACAGCGGTACGTGTACTGCCCCCGATTGGAGTCTGTGGTAGAAGAGGTTTGCCGGCAATGTCGAGTATGCGACCTCGTTAAAAGCACCGAACAGAGGGCACCCGTTCAGACCATACAGACCAAAGAACCGCTAGAAATCTTGATGATTGATTATCTCCTCGTGGGACACTCAGCTAGGGGACTACAATACTGTTTGGTTATGACTGACCATTTCTCCAAGTTCGCTGTAGTCACCCCGACTAGAGATCAGACTGCAGAGTCGGCGGCACGGGCTGTCTGCCAAGACTTTATCCGGGTGTATGGATGCCCAAAGCGAATCCACTCCGATCAAGGGGCATGTTTCCAAGGCAAGGTGATGGAGGAACTCTATCGTATGTATGGCATCGAGCGATCTCGGACTACACCTTACCACCCCCAAGGCAATGGAGCATGTGAACGCTTCAACCGAACCCTACTTCAGATGCTGCGGACATTGGAAGAAGATAAGAAAGCATGTTGGCCGGATTACCTAGCAGAATTGGTCTGGGCCTACAATAACCGAGTTCACTCCACTACGGGTTACACCCCATATCTGTTGCTCTTTGGAAGAGCTGGGCGAGACATCTTCGAGCTGAATTTGGAGCAGCCAGAGGATTTCATGGAACGAACTGTCACTTCGTGGGTGAAAGAACATCGACAACGATTACAAACGATCCGTCGGTTGGCCGGTCAACAGCTACAGAAGAAAGAACATACGAGCCCTAAACCGATTCAGGAAATACCGCTGCAACCTGGAGATCGAGTGCTAGTCAGAGACAAGCGCCCCAAGGGCAAACTGAGTGAGAGATGGGAAGTACAACCCTACAGAGTAATTGAACGGGTTTATACTGATGGCCCAGTCTACAAGGTGCAAGTTGAGAATGGGGCGTCCGGCCCTAGAGTACTACACAGAAATATGCTGCGGCCATGCCGGTCCGAAGCCTTTCCTACAGTTTCTGCCCCGCTCCCTGAACTCACGTCACCTGTGTGTGAAGTCGACGATGACTGGTGGACAGTCCCCAACACAGTGGGGGACCCTCAGCCTTCCAGAAGCGGGGATTCCATGGATGAGCCCCTACTGCCACGTGAAGAAGAGGCCAGCCAAGATTCCACTGTAGCTCCTGCAGCAGGTGTTCCTCCGGGAGTTAGCCAAGCCTGGCCTGATAGTCAAGATCTTAGAAGGTCTCAGAGGTCTACTGCAGGGGTACCACCAATCCGATATGTTGAACAATGTACTCAGTCTGCTGTATTGCCGTTGTTGTCTCCCCCACAGATGCTGTGTTCACATTGAACATTCCGTCATTACACTGTGGGCCTGATGTTGTGATGGCCGAGGACGACCATCATTAAGTAGGGAGGCATATTGGGGGTGCTACTGCTATGGACAGTAAGAGAAGTGTTGCCACTTTAAGAAATCCCTGCCTGTGTTTCACGCTGCCACTTTAAGAGACAGAAAATCCCCCAGGTGTGGGATGATGGTATGTCCTGTTTTTCCCCCTTCGGAGAGTGTGTTTTTTGGAGCAGTCGGTGGATGTGTGAGGAGAAGGAGACCGTCTGTGTGATTGGAACAGGACTGCAGTTTTTCTTGGAAAAGTAAAGTCAGACACAGACACAGACAAGCCCGGGATCCAGTGAGGAGCCTCAAGCAAGGAGAAGATTTGCAGCTCATCGACTCGAGACAGGAGCCGTGTGCATCTTCTGATCGGACTGCTGTTGTTGGGGGCCCCCGGGACTGCATCCAAATCTCAGCATCACTGTGAGTTGAATATTGTGCACCTCTCAGGGTAGAATAGGCTTCAGTAGATAGAACACGGCAGCCTTTGTGGCCTGTGTAGCACGGCCAGAAAGGTTATACGTAGAGTAGTATTGCACTTTGCTTTTGTGAATTTACCTGTGTGCTCTTACCTTGTGATAGTTGGAGAACCGTGCTATTGAGCGGACCAACTAGAGAAAACGAACAGTTTGTTAAATCTCGTTTTTGCCACTGTTTATCCCTGCTTGAACCTTCCTTCTTCACTTCTTTCCCCGCCTGTTAATAAATTCACCCTTGTGGTTTGCACTCCCATCTTGTGTATCGTACCTTATTCTGCACCGCGGTGGTCCTCCCAGCCATCGCTTCAGTTGTCTTGACAATATCAAGCCATCGGGTTGCTAGTCTTCCTCTTCACCTTGTTCCTTCTGTTCTTCCTACCATAATGTCCTTCTCCAGTGATTTCTCTCTTCATATGATGTGTCCAAAGTAGTCAAGTCGTAGTTTGGTGAGCCTTGCTTCCAGTGACATGTCTGGCTTGGTTTGTTTGCTCTTCTACCATCCATGGTATTGATAACATCTTTTTCCAGCTCCACATTTCTAAGGTGTTGATTCTTCTTCTGTCTTGGTTCTTTAAAGTTCAAGTTTCATATTCATATATTACTAAAGGTACTGTTACATGCTTCAATGTTGTAACGATCTCGCCAACGATTTCACGGGAGCGTGGCCATTAGGACATCATTTAGAGATCATTGGTGAGATGTCACATGTCTAGATATCGTGAACAATGCACCAATGATGTGGCGAGCAGCTATCGTTCACACAACCCAGCGAACAATACTTGTTCACTGTTGTAAATAGGGGAATGTCACATCGCCATTGGACTCGGTGGCTGGTGTTCCTGCCTCGGCCGCTGGGAGGAGCCGGATTCCTTCGGCTGGTGGCGCCGGTGATAGGAGGGCCTTGTCCTCATATGGAACTGCTCCCGTGACGTCTGCCTCTGTCGCTGAGCGCCGCTGTGTTTCCCCTCTGGGTGGTGTTGGTCGCAGAGGAAAGGGCCCTGCAGAGGTGTCGGTTAGGCGCAGCCTGCGTTCTTCTGTCAGAGGTGGCATGGGTGGAGCCAGTCGTGCATCTCCATCTGGCCTGGATCTAGGGGCGGTCCGGATGAGGTCATCAGGTTGTGAGCTCCAGCCTATGGGAGGTAGCCGTGCCCTTCAAGTACATTGGAGCCTGGCTTGCAGGCCGCCAGATATAGTTTTGGTTCCCCAGTGATAGTGTGTTTAGTTTCGTGTCTGACCTTGCCTGGATTTCTGACTCTGCCTCTGCCTATTGATTTTGTACCTCAGCTGCCCTCTTGGTTTTTGCCCTTGACATTTGCCTGGATTTTTGACTCTGCTACTGCCTGACGATTTTGTACCTTCGCTGCCCTCTCGGTTTTGACTCGGACTTCTGACTTTGTTTTTCGGGTCTTGATTTTCCCCTGGCGACCTCCCCGGCTCTGTTGCTCATATAGGCAGCTACCCCCTGGGCTCCGCTATAATTCCAGATCCCTGTATAGGGGTTAAGGGTCTCGGGGTTTCTCGGGGTGCTGCCTACCAGCAGCTCGGCCTCACGGTGGATGGTCGTCACAGGGAAGTTGTTAACGACATCGTTATTGCGGTGTCACACATAACAATGCAGCAGGTTGGCTGAACGACGATCGTCTGATTTGAGAACATGATCACAAATCTGTGATCAGTGATCCAACGATTTATCGTAGTCGTCTCAGGGATTAATATTTTATAATATTATTATTAATAAGTTGCCTGCCCCTGTCCAGATTGATATGGACTGATGCATGCGATGAAAGAAATACACCGATAACACAATCAGGTGTAGGCTCTCCTCAGCCCTCCTCAAGGCACAGCTCCAAAGTGAGTTTTATTGATCACACAAGGGTTTTAACAAAGCTCTTTTAAGGGGGCTCGGTTACACAAAGAAATTTGGACAAACGGAATGCATTTATTGGTTGGACGTGGTCTAGTCCATGGAGGGGGATTGTTCCTGAGGTCATCAAGGTAAATCAGTCCCTCAGGTCTCCAAAAGTTAGTTTGATCCGAGAAGCCATCTGATGAGGTGTCATTCTGTGATTGATCACTCTTTGTCTTGACTGCAGCTTTGTCTCAGTACATGTGGAGATGTAGAAGAGGAAATGGGAGCCATCTTTGTCTGAAACAAGCTTATGTAAGGTGAAAATAATACACTCTATAGATCATTTCCCCCATGCCCTTATATCTTAAGGTTAATTAAGTATTTGATCCTATGGCTCTCCTCAACAGTCCCCCCTAAATACTTTATTAACCAATTCCTACCAGAGCCTATCACATCTGCCCAGTGTGCCCCCAACTCTTCTATGTTGCCCGTTAGATGAGAAATACCAGCCAATAGACCCCCCTTGTTACAGCCTCTGCATACATGAACCATTTGATGTGTGTATCTTACCTACCATAACTCAGAGGAATGGGGGACAGCCTAATTGGATACTCGCTGTTCTGTGTCTAAAGAAAGACCAACCTTGTGAGCCAGGAAAAACGGACATTGAGGTCTACTCCTTTCTCAATCATGTTCCTTGCATAGGAAAGACACAACAAACAATAATATCTACAATAATTTAAGACAAGGATAACAACACTTATCTAAACCAGCCATCTCTACCATCCCTTCATCTATGGACAGTAATGGTCCCAGGAATCTTCTACACCTGAATTCCTTCTTAATTCTTATTGTAGAGAATTCATTTTCTTTATAACTGCCGTAACCTCCTGGTGGGACCTGTATTATCTGGAATATACTGTACGTACAATTTTGCAAACACCTCCTTATTTTGCTAATAACATGTCCAGGTCCATTCTATATTGGAGCACCAATATCGATGTAGAGCCTAGTTGCTCTGCTAAACCTTAAAGGTCTTCTGTAGTATAATTGACAAATTTCTGTTTATCGTAGATGTAATTGATCTAGACTATATTCTTACTTATGGCCACTAGGGGTGAGATAAAGGATTCAAAACCTACTTTAACTTGCTCTCTGGCTTAAAATACATGCGATACGAACAATTCTTATGAACAATTGTTATAAACAATTCTGGGTACATCAGGAGGTATATAGGATCGCGCTATCCGCGTCCTCGGGCCTTTCCTACCTGCTTCACCTCAGTTCCCTACCTGGATACCCAGAATTGTATCACAACACTCATGGATGGACATTTCTTACTCAGGGCCATATTCTACCACCAGAGATTATTTGGTAACATTTCCCTTTACACATTAACCCGATTACTTTGAAAAGAACATAAAATAACGTGACATAGCGCTTTTACGGCTACATATAAAAGTTATTAGAGTAATGTCAGTTATACACAGTGTTATCTACCCTTGAACTAATGGTTTGCTCAGGAACGTGAATGTTTCTCCCTCACTGAGTCCTCATTTATATCATGTTCCTGTAACCATTTTGCCTTAGTTTAGATATTCCATATGTATATCAGACATAACGTGCAGTTATAAGGTCATATATGTGACAGTGTATCACTACGTGGTGTATGTCAGTGACTATCATTATCGGAGTTCATCATCTGCTGGCGGGGAGTCTCCAACAGTTGCCGCGTCCTTTTCCCTCAGTCTCCACTGAAGTTGCTGTAATTCGGAGTAGCTGGATCAGCCATCTAATTTCGGCTCACGGCTCTTTCTCGCATCTTTTCAGGATCACCTGGTCTCCTGACATGAGACCATGCGCTCCTGAATCTGATTTAGGATCTGGAATTGAAGAACACATCTCTTTATAACACTATTTAAACAATTATTTAAGGCGCTGATGATTTCATCTGTGGGAAATAAAGCACAAATTCTGAAGAACATTGACTTTAATTCTCCTTACTTGCGAGAATTATCTTACCCGTATATACTCGTGTATAAGCCGACCCGTGTATAAGCCGACCCCCCTACTTTTGCCCCCAAAACCTGGGAAAATGTATTGACTCGTGTATAAGCCGAGGGTGGACCCCAGCACAGCCCCCAGCAGTGTGGTATACAGCAGCCTCCCCAGTGGTATATACAGGCCCCAGCAGTGTTACAGCAGCAGCCCCAGTGGTATATACAGCAGCAGCCCCAGTGGTAGTATACAGCAGCCCCAGAGGTATATACAGCAGCCCCAGTGGTAGTATACAGCAGCAGCCCCAGTGGTAGTATACACGCAGCCCCAGTAGTATATACAGCCCCAGTGGTAGTATACACGCAGCCCCAGTAGTATATACAGCCCCAGTGGTAGTATACAGCCCCAAGTGGTAGTATACAGCAGCCCCAGTGGTATATTCAGCCCCAGTGGTAGTATACAGCAGCCCCAGTGGTATATACAGCCCCAGTGGTAGTATACATACAGCTCCAGTAGTAGTATACAGCCCCAGTGGTAGTATACAGCCCCAGTGGTAGTATACAGCAGCCCCAGTGGTATATTCAGCCCCAGTGGTAGTATACAGCCCCAGTGGTAGTATACAGCCCCAGTGGTAGTATACATACAGCCCCAGTAGTAGTATACAGCCCCAGTGGTAGTATACAGCCCCAGTGGTAGTATACAGCAGCCCCAGTGGTAGTATACAGCCCCAGTGGTAGTATATAGCCCCAGTGGTAGTATACATACAGCCCCAGTAGTAGTATACAGCCCCAGTGGTAGTATACAGCCCCAGTGGTAGTATACAGCCCCAGTGGTAGTATATAGCCCCAGTGGTAGTATACATACAGCCCCAGTAGTAGTATACAGCCTCAGTGGTAGTATACAGCCCCAGTGGTAGTATACAGCAGCCCCAGTGGTATATTCAGCCCCAGTGGTAGTATACAGCCCCAGTGGTAGTATATAGCCCCAGTGGTAGTATACAGCCCCAGTGGTAGTATACATACAGCCCCAGTAGTAGTATACAGCCCCAGTGGTAGTATACAGCCCCAGTGGTAGTATATAGCCCCAGTGGTAGTATACATACAGCCCCAGTAGTAGTATACAGCCCCAGTGGTAGTATACAGCCCCAGTGGTAGTATACAGGGCCCCAGCAGGGCCCCCCTCATAATTTGGCGCCCCCACCTCACTTGCTGGGCCCCCCCGCATGCAGCGCTGCGCATATACATTACCTGTCTAGCAGCTGTCACCCTCCGGTGGCGGATCGCGGCTCCCGGCTCCGGGCTCCATCTTCCTCGCTGTCTTCCTGCTTTGTGACCGGGGCTCATCGCGATGACGTCATCGCGACGCCGGCCGGTCACCTGACAAGCAGGAAGACAGCGAGGAAGATGGAGCCCGGAGCCGGGAGCTGCGATCCGCCACCGGAGGGTGACAGCTGCTAGACAGGTAATGTATATGCGCAGCGCTGCATGCGGGGGGGCCCAGAAAGTGAGGTGGGGGCGCCAAACTTTGAGGGGGACCGTATTGACTCGCGTATAAGCCGAGGGGGGAACTTTTCAGCCCAATTTTTGGGCTGAAAAACTCGGCTTATACGCGAGTATATACGGTATTTTAACTTATTTACTGAGGAGGAAAATTAAACAAAAACAAACATTTCATCTATGTCTTGCCCATCTCCTCTACCTTGCACCTTTAATGTTAATCTCCCATTCATATTGTCCACTGTCTTATGCATGATACGTATTGTAGAAAGCTGCTGACTTCCAGATACTGTAAAATACCCTTAATGACCTCCACTATAACATATGCAGCTTTACCTCATCAGAAGCCTCATTTCTACATACCACCTTCATCGGGAGTTTCTCAGAAGTAACGTAGTTTCTGCACCGGATCCTGGAAAGAGATTACCGCAACAGGCACACCCGCATACGCCTAATGTGCAGCTGTCTTTATCATCTATCTGCAATCACTGTAATGGTAGAGTGGACGAGGGGTGCATTCGTGGTTCTGCAGGGTCACTACAGATTCTCTTCCATCGTACCAGTCACACATCGTACAAGACTGGGTGTAGTCGGCCACCTTGGTAACTGACTGATCCTGGTGCCACCCAAACCTTGTCCACTAAAACACAGGTAGCAGTTAATGACAAATAAGTTAGTTCTTGGGTTACCTGAGCCATCATTGAGAAGAGAGTCGTGGCAGAGAAAGCTTACCGCCTTCCTCATCTGGTTCCCTGCGTGTTGCACTCCTTTTCATTCGATCACCTGTTTCTGCGGGAATAAGAACATCAGGAGTGACAGGGGCCCCTGGTACCCAGGTCTGCCCTGGTGTCAGGGTCTGCACTGGTGTCAGGGTCTGCACTGGTGCCAGGGTCTGAGACTCTCGACTCTAGGCCTCTTCACAGCTTCTGGCAGCTGCACCTGTGTGAGCATTACCTCTGGCTTGAGCACCAGCTCAGGTGTGAGTACCTGCACTCTACCAGACTTATCTGATCACAGGAGAGCCTCCATACAGGCTCATACACTCTCTGCGGTCTCTGTAGGTCTTTATGTGACTCTAGGAAAGATCTGCAGATCATCTTACCCTTTGCCAGCTACCCATTCCAGTGATTGCAGATCCCCATCTACCTCCTCATGGCGATATGTGAAGAGGGAGTGGTTTTGCTTTATTACCTCCTGTTGTATAATCACAGCACATCCAGTGGTAGAATCCACGGACATCTGTAAAATAACTCAAGATCTGCATTAGTAATGAGCTCATATGAAACATGTACACTCATCAGAGCAGTGCAGTCACGAGGTGTGTATACTGTGTCCTCTATTTAAGACAAAATATATATATATATATAAAACACCTACATTTCAACGACGACTTAAAAATGTAACTATTGAAACGTTTTTTTTGTTTTTTTTTTAAAAACAAGCAACTTTTCATATCACCTGTCCATTCCCCCCCTTTAGAATTCTATATATTCATAAAGCATATATGGATTCTAAAGCTACGTTGTCACCGGGGTTACAAAAAAAAAATTTCATTCTCTACATGATACCTAACTGGATACAATAATGCTGTGTGCACATAGGAAGCTGCAGTGTGTATATTTTCTGTATGTAATCTGCACAAGAAAAAAATCTGAAAGAAAAATAAAGAAAACTAGATAATGTGCACAACCTTCAGAAGAGGCGTCCAGATTTGTGATTATACAATAAAAAACACATTACCGTATATACTCGCGTATAAGCCGAGTTTTTCAGCCCAAAAATTGGGCTGAAAAGTACCCCCCTCGGCTTATACGCGAGTCAGTGCTGTATATATTTATCACAGTGCCGCTGTCCGCGCCCGCTCGCAGCTGCCGACCGCGATCCTCCATCTTGCGTCTTCTTCCTGTTTCTGTGCTCGTCGCCGGCAATGACGTCATTCCCTGCGACGAGCACAGGAAGCAGGAAGAAGACGCAAGATGGAGGATCGCGGTCGGCAGCTGCGAGCGGGTGCGAGCGGGCGCGGACAGCGGCACTGTGATAAGTATAGTTTCCTTTACAGGTGACCGGAGAGACGCTGGGGGGGCCCTGCATTACTGGGGCTGCCTGTATACTACCGCTGGGGCTGCTATATACCTCTGGGGCCCTGTATACTACCACTGGGGCTGTATATACTACCACTTGGGCTGTATAAACCACTGGGGCTGTATATACTGCTGGGGCCCTGTATACTACCACTGGGGCTGTATATACTACCACTGGGGCTGTATATACTACCACTGGGGCTGTATATACCTCTGGGGCCCTGTATACTACCACTGGGGCTGTATAAACCACTGGGGCTGTATATACTGCTGGGGCCCTGTATACTACCACTGGGGCTGTATATACTACCACTGGGGCTGTATATACTGCTGGGGCCCTGTATACTACCACTGGGGCTGTATATACTACCACTGGGGCTGTATATACTACCACTGGGGCTGTATATACCTCTGGGGTCCTGTATACTACCACTGGGGCTGTATAAACCACTGGGGCTGTATATACTGCTGGGGCCCTGTATACTACCACTGGGGCTGTATATACTACCACTGGGGCTGTATATACTACTAGGGCTGCGTCTATACTACCACTGGGGCTGTATATACCACTGGGGCTGTATATACTTCTGGGGCTGCGTGTATACTACCACTGGGGCTGCTGTATCTACCTCTGGGACTGGTGTATACCACACTGCTGGGGGCTGTATACCTGTGCTAGGGTCCACCCTCGGCTTATACATGAGTCAATCGATTTTCCCAGGTTTTGGGGGCAAAAGTAGGAGGGTCGGATTATACACGGGTCGGCTTATACACGAGTACATACGGTAATTTAGAACTCACTATCTGTGTGCACAGCCTGAATATTTTGTGTAAAAAACACCATTCTGGGACTGTTCTTTCCAAACCCCCCCTGTTCATACTCTCCAGGTATGAGGCTAATTACAGAAACACAGACTTTTTGCTCCAGTCTCTACAGTATCATGAATAATTCAGATCCATCAGAGAGCGGTGCGATTTTCGAGCTTGTGATGGTTGACCTTAGTATTGGTCATTGTGACGAGGATAATGGAATCTGCGATTTTTCTCGTTGTGGTTCCTGAATCTGCGTCCTTGAAGAGGGGCCCTGCAATCCCGTTTATAGTGCCCCGGGTTACCACAATTGAAGCAGACATTTTTTGTACGAGGTACTGAGGGTCCCTGGTTTTGCTGTTGCACATCAGCCCTGACATCTGCATGTGAGGGGTCAAACGTAGGGATCACAGCATGTATGATCATTCTGCAAGGAGAATAGTACTGGCCATTTGTGGTCATCACTGGGTAAACAGGGTCTGGTTTAGACAA
Organism: Allobates femoralis; assembly: GCA_033576535.1. Lineage (NCBI taxonomy): Eukaryota > Metazoa > Chordata > Amphibia > Anura > Aromobatidae > Allobates > Allobates femoralis. The sequence goes on along the minus strand of JARQOC010000001.1, from coordinate 574,421,869 downwards.
ATTTATGTCAGTCACATGATTTGGTTCAATTTGTATGATCTGGGGCAATGTTGCAAAATGGCCACCAACTGTAACACATTTGCCCTCCGCAAAATGGCTGCCAGAGGTATTGCCTCCCACAAAATGGCCGCCACCAGAGGAAGTCTGAGAACCACCAACAAGATGGCCGCCAACCGAGGTGGTCTGAGAACCACCAACAAGATGGCCGCCACCAGAGGAGGTCTGAGAACCACCAACAAGATGGCCGCCAGCAAAAGAAACATGTGCTCTAGGGATGGGCGAATCTACTCGCTAGGACTCGTTACTCGGCGAGTAGTAAGGGACTCGCAGGACTCGGTACTCTGCGAGTTTCCCAGTGATTACTCGCACGAGTCCAATGCAAATCAATATCAATCCTAGTTTTGTCAGAAACGCTGACAAAACTAGGATTGCCATTGTTTGCATTAGACTCGGCTACTGTGCCAGTGATAGCAGGGAAACTCGCAAATAACTGCTGTTACATTGCGAGCCGAGTCCAGCTGTCTTCTCTGTGCAGCTCCAGGGTCCTAGAGCCCGCCTGCTCACAGACATGATGTAGCAGTGCTGAGATTGTTCTCAGTCTGCTCATTCCCTGTGCATAGACATCTATATCTATGCACAGGGGATGTAGCAGAGAGGACATCGCGTTTTGGACTACGTCGGACGGAAGAGGATTTTTTTAATTAAAGATGGAGTCCCTAATGGCTTTTTTTTTAATTTCAAATAAAAAATTTTCTCTGTGTTGTGTTTTTTTAACCCTTTATTGGAGATTCTTAGTGGCTGGGTCAAACGTGGCCTGACATTAAGAATCTCGGGCTTAATACCAGCTTGTATAACAAAGCTGGTATTAACCCCTTTATTACCCAGCGTGCTACCGCCACCAGGGCCGCTGGAAGAGCGGGGTTCAGCGCCAGAGGATGGCGCTTCAATGAACGCGCCATCTTCTGGGGCGGCTGCGGGCTGCAATTTGCAGCGGGGGGTGCCCAGAAAGCTTGGGCATCCCTGCGCTGCGGATTCCAGCCCCCAGCTGCTTAGCTGTACCTGGCTAGACATAGAAATTGCGCGGAGCCCCACTCTTTTTTTTTTTATTATTTCATGAATTTCAGAGTCAGAGTCTCAGAGTCAGAGTCTCAGAGTCAGAATCTCAGAATTTCATGAAATAATTTAAAAAAAATGTGTGGGGCTCCGCGCAATTTCTATGTCTAGCCAGGTACAGCTAAGCAGTGGGGGCTGGAATCCGCAGCGCAGGGATGCCCAAGCTTTCTGGGCACCCCCCGCTGCAAATTGCAGCCCGCAGCCGCCCCAGAAGATGGCGCGTTCATTGAAGCGCCATCCTCTGGCGCTGAACCCCGCTCTTCCAACGGCCCTGGTAGCGGTGGCACGCTGGGTAATAAAGAGATTAGGGCCAGCTCTGTATTATCAGCTGGCCCTAAGCCCGAAATTTATGGCGGTCACGCCAATATTAGACATGACCGCCATGAATTTCTATTAAATTGTTTTAAAAAAAACACAACACAAAGAAAATTTTTTATTAGAAATAAAAAAAAAGCCATCAGGGACTCCATCTTTAATTAAAAAAATCCTCTTCCATCCGACGCAGTCCAAAACGCGATGTCCTCTCTGCTACATCCCCTGTGCATAGATATAGATGTCTATGCACAGGGAATGAGCAGACTGAGAACAATCTCAGCTCTGCTACATCATCTCTGTGCACAGACATTCATGTCTGTACACAGGGAATGAGCAGACTGAGAACAATCTCAGCTCTGCTACATCAGGCAGCAGGTGGGCTCTAGGACCTTGGAGCTGGCAGCCAGCACAGAGGAGAAAGCAGGATTCTTATCTGTGCGAGTTTCCCAGCCAGCGATTACAGTTGCAAAGTAAACGAGTCCAATGCAAATAAATGACAAAACTAGGATTGCTTCAGGCTGAAGCTTCCGAGACACATCTGCGATTTGTAAATCTCACACTACTCGCTATTACTCGCTTCCCCATTCATTAACATTGGACTCGCTAGACTCGCAACGAGTAGCGAGTCCTGTGCTCGGACTCGCTAGAGTCAAGCGATTCCGAGTAATTTAGGATTCGCCCATCACTAATGTGCTCCACCAACAAAATGGCCCCCAACAAAGGAAACATGTGCTCCAGCAGAGGGCGCAGATGGCATTGTGCCTCCATTATACGGTGGTGGGAATTCATATTGTACATTTCTATAATACACATAGCTTAAACTCTTGTCTTTCTTTTTCCTTTCCTCTTCTATCCAATTTTCTCTATACAAACTTTGAGAAACTCTCTCCCATGCTCTGGCAGTATACAACAACCCATTATCTTCTAGAACACCTTCCCTCTCTCTTAAGACTGAATTCCACTCGAGGAGTTGCAGCCTTCCTCCTTCTACCATTCCACACAACTTCATAAGCTTCTTGCATTGTTTAACATGACTTTTCCCTTCACGAATTGCAACTAATGTACATGGATCTACCTTTGCCATCTGAATTAGGCTTAGGGCCTATACGACACAACTGCATTAAAGGGAACCAACCACCTCAGATGACGACTATAAGCTGTTAATACATGTCCCTGCACCCTACCCACACTATTTCACCTATGTTTTTCTTAAGAATATTGATAAATGTAAACCGAAATATACACTTTATAAAATTACATGCCTGCGTACTTCTGGGTGTCTCCTTCTGTGTCAGTTACTAGAGGGCTGTGTCTCCAGCAGCATGACTGGCTTCTCTAGCCCTCCCTCTTACTTTGCAGGACTTCACATGAAGGGACAGGAGCTGCCTTGCGTGCCCGCCCACTGATAGATAACAGCACGCACAACTATATGAGGATTATTCTTCAGAATTTTTAAGGAGGCCCTCTCCAAATTGGTGAGATTGTCACGTCCAGCAGTGCGGGAGAGGAGAAGACATTTAATCTCTCTCTCCAGCACATGCTGGAAATTGTCCATTGCAGGAACCCTGGAGTTAATGGGGTAGAAGTGTGGATTAGGAATGGAAGTATGAGATACATGAGATCGGCTTTGCTCTAGGTCCTGGTTGTTAGATAAATAATTCAAGTCACGTAGGGCTATTTGATCCCTTAAGGGGGCTGACAGGGGGATAACGGAAGACGTGGAGGAACCATTGGTATATGTATCCCCAACGTCCCCATTTGATCCCTCATTGAAAAAATGTTTTTTTACAGTACCATCTCCATGTACAACTTGCAGCTCCATGTGGAACGCCCGCGCATGCCCAGTTGCGCTGTCGTTCTCATCTCGCGCATGCACAATGCTCCGCTGACGGGACTCTCGTGCACCCAGCTTACACAAGATCCCGCGCATGCGCAATGCATCTGCAAGAATCTAGGCGGCCATTTTTACCATAGTAACGCTAACAAAAATAGTTTTACATATATATAAGGTTAACTGAGCACTTTTATCACTCAAAGTAATACTTTAATGCGGTCCATCTGTTTATAACCTAATTTAAGGGATCCACAATTTCAATTGGACTTCTCTAAGTGGATACCACATTGCAGGGTTCATTGAAAGAAGATGAACTTGTTACCTTTAAAGAGTCTATAACAACAAGAGTAGCAAAATTGCGTATTGACCTCAAGGAGGGAAAAAGAAGGAAATGGTTAAGAGATTCTGAGGACTATGCTAGCGGTAACATTTACAACTGGCAAAGAGATGGCGCAGGAAAATGGAAAAATAAAGGTTGTTATTATGGGAGTAATAACTGTAAATGTACATTGTATTGTTGTATGAAAACTAATGATTTCAAATTTAGACCCAAAGAAACCAGACAAAAAAGGAGAGGAGCAAGGAGACATAACCGGAAACAAAAAAGACAAGAAGGGGAAGGGGAAGAATTCCTCCAAAAAAACTCAGAAAAATTAGAAGGTAATTTGGTGGTGAATCTTTCAAAAAAGGTGTTAAACGAGAGTCATATTTCTCTAATAAATAAGGGGATAAGTTTTAGTCCTAACTCATTTGCTGATTGTTTTCAAATTTCTTTGGATTTGCAACAATTTTATAGAATTTTAAAATTGAAAGAGTGGTTTAGTTCCAGAGAAGTAGTACCTAAGAGCATTAAGAATACTGATTTTTTTTACAGTGACAAATTGTCTTAAAAGGAAGAGTAACTTTGTTCCACCAATAGTATCTCCAGTAATTGAGGCATATATAGAAGCTGTGAATAAAGATGTGGAAAGTTTAAGGAAAGAGAATAAAAGTAATAGAACATATACTAGACCTAATTTAAAACGGGAAGAGGCAGAAGCCTTGAAGGATCTTATGCATGATGACACAATAGTGATTAAGAAGGCGGACAAAGGCGGCGCAATTGTCATTATGGATAAGTCCAAATATATAGAAGATATTAGGCGGCAATTAGGAGACCAGGAGGTATACAAGAGACTTGTGAAGGACCCTAAATTTGACATAGCTAGAAGTATAGCAAAGGTCCTACAAGAAGCTTTAGAAAAAATAATTATAACACAAGATCTGTTTGAATTTATGGTAATTGATGCTCCAACTACTCTTGTTTTATATATCTTACCAAAAATTCACAAGTCTCTTGTAGATCCTCCTGGTCGTCCGATAGTCTCAGGTTCTAACTCCATCCTCTCAAATATAGGAATTTTTTTAGATAAAATCTTAAATCCCGTGCTAGAGAAACAGAATCCTATATACAGAATACCACAGATTTTATATGCAAATTACAAGAATTGTCAGTCTATTTTGAGGTGTACTTAGCGTCTTTTGACGTAGTGTCATTATACACGTCCATTAACCATGAGAGAGGTCTTAAAGCTGTAGAGAGTAAATTGGTGGATACAAAGTATACTAAGGATGAGAATCAACTAATATTACAATTATTGGAATTGGTTCTAAAAAATAATTACTTTCTTTTTGGAGATGATTTTTATTTACAATGCCGAGGTACGGCAATGGGTGCCAATATGGCACCCGCATATGCTAATATAGTAATGAGAGTCCTGGAGGAAGACGTCATGTATAACACTGATTTATTTGATCAGGTGGCTGTTTGGTGGAGATATATAGATGATGTTTTCCTCATATGGACGGGTACGGAAGACTCTCTTTTAAAATTTTATGAACACCTGAATATGTTAGATGAAACCATCAAATTTACTCTTGTTTATTCAAAAAATGAAATTCAATTCTTGGATGTCTTAGTAAAATACAGTAACAATACTCTGAGTACAGAATTATTTAGAAAAGAGACTGATAAGAATGACCTTTTGATCTATGATAGTCATCACCCAAAAAACACTCAAGACTCTATCCCCTATAGTCAAATGCTTAGGGTAAAGCGGATAGTGAGTGATCCTAAAGTACAGGAAGAATCTCTATCCAATATGATCACAAGATTTAACCTGAGGCAATATCCAATGAAACTACTAAAAGAGCAAAAAAGGAGAGTAGATCTGATAGATAGAGAGAGTGCTCTCGATAGGGGTACAAATAAAAAAGTATCTACACGTATACCCTTTGTGACTTCGTTTTGTAATGAGAGTGGACTAATAGCCAAAATTATCAAAAAACACTGGGGATGTTGACTAAATGTCTACCACAAGTAGAGGCTTTTAAGATGCCCCACTCTTGGCGTACAAAAGAAGTCATAATTTGGGTGACAGATTAATACATTCAGATCTAGGACCCCTTAAGAAAGACGGACAACGATATTTGACGGGTAATAAAAGAAAAGGGTGTTACCCATGTCTCTCCTGCATAAATTGCAGATCAATGATCAAGGGCTCTTCTTTCAGGCATCCTAATACAAGTGAAGTTTTTGAAATTAAGTATTATTTAACTTGCTCATCGAAATTCGTGGTATACCTATTATGTATCCCTTATGGTACGTGGGAGAAACTACATGGGATTTTAAAACTAGAATCAATCACCATAGGCATACCATAAGAAAAGAACGCAAGGATCTCCCAGTCTCTAAACATTTTTTTGAACAGGGCCATACTGAACACCAATTGAGGTTTAGAATTATAGACTTTATCCCCATACAAAGAAGGGGTGGAGATAGGATCCGTCTCCTAAAAAAACGTGAATTGGAGTGGATCCATCGTTTGGGAACACTAAAACCCCAAGGACTTAATGTTGAATATAGGCTTACTCAGGCAACATAAGTATAAGACCAAAAATAATTTTTTAGACATGATATATAAATAGTCCTTATATTAGGGTGTGATACCCCATATAGTTAGAGGTATAACAGTCTGATTGATAAGTAGAGGTATCTATTTTAAATATAAATATGTAGTCTTAAAACAGATTTGTTTAAACTGATTTGTTTATAATGTATTATTAAATATAATTTTTTATTTCCTATTTTTGCAGATTTGGCGATTGATTGCAGTCTTTTTGAAGCTATGTGATATTGACTCCATTATACCTATTGATATGCACTGACAAGTGGCTATTATACTATCTTTACAAAATAAAGAGCACAATTAATAACTAATTTTTGGTGGTCTTTTTAATATATAGGGTGAGGAGTACTAAACTAGAGTGTATATACTAATTTTTCCCTTGTGGATACTGGTGAAATGCTCCATAGATCCCTTTTTTGGGTGAGGGGTATATATGAAGAGTATATGCACTGCGTTTATGAATAAAAGTATAACTTTTGTACTCCGTGGATCCCTTATATTAGGTTATAAACAGATGGACCGCATTAAAGTATTACTTTGAGTGATAAAAGTGCTCAGTTAACCTTATATATATGTAAAATAATAATAATTTTTTATAATAATAATCATTTTTATTTATATAGTGCCAACATATTCCGCAGCGCTTCACATTCACAATACAAAGTTCACATTTAAACAATCATGAGAAACAATTAGAAAATACAATACAATGCCAAAAGCAATACAATACAAAGCATAACATAATACAGTAATTGGAGCAACAAATGGCAACCCTGCTCATAAGAGCTTACAATCTAACAATGAGGTGGGGGTGACAAGGTATAGGTGCTCATTTGCAATGAAAGTATAGTCAACTTGAGGAGATGGGGAACAGATAGGAGCAGAATAATTGGCCGCAACCCGTTATATGTGATCCACTTGAGGCGGAACTGATAGGCTATGTCTATTGTTGTTAGCGTTACTATGGTAAAAATGGCCGCCGAGATTCTCGCAGATGCATTGCGCATGCGCAGGATCTCGTGTAAGCTGGGTGCACGAGAGTCCCGTCAGCGGAGCATTGCGCATGCGCGAGATGAGAACGACAGCGCAACTGGGCATGCGCGGGCGTTCCACATGGAGCTGCAAGCTGTACATGGAGATGGTATGTGTGAGCTTTATACAAGCTGTATTTTGATTGTAGTCATCGCTATTCTGCTAACAGGTGCAGTAAATAAGTAAATACCGTATTTTTCGCTTTATAAGACGCACTTTTGTTCCCCCAAATTTTGGGGGAAAGTGGGGGTGCGTCTTATAAAGCGAATCTAGTAGCTGTGGAGTAGGAGGATTGGGGGGGGGAGCGGTGTCCGGGGGCTGTGGAGAGGCTGGAGGAGGCGGCAGCGGCGGTCCCTGATCACGTGGGGCCGCTCATTATCTCCTCTAATATGCACTGCATCCCGCTGTCAATCACAGCGGGAGCAGCGCATATGACAGGAGCGGTCCGCAGCCCCATGTGAACAGTCAGTGCTTTCCATGCTTTCATTGCATGGAAAGCACTGATTACCCAAAGAATTTCATACTCACCTCTCTTCATATCGTTTCCTGCAGCCCGCGCTATTCCCGCTGTCTCCGCTCAGCTGTGCCGGCCTCCGGTCATGTGAGCGTCGCTCATAGTGACATCATCACCACGCGCCGCTCACAGGACTGGATTCTGGTATAAGCAGGCAGCGGGGATGGAGGCTGCAGGGAGCGGTGGAGAGAGGTGAGTATGAGATTGTTTGTTATTTTTACAGAGTGCAGCATTGGAGAAAGTGTGCAAGGGTGGGGCTGTCAGTGCCATTGGGGGGAAAAATTGTGCCAGGGTGCGGGCTGTCTGTTCTATGGGGGATAATGTGCCAGGGTGGGGGCTGTCTGTTCTATGGGGGGATAATGTGCCAGGGTGGGGGCTGTCTGTTCTATGGGGGGATAATGTGCCAGGGTGGGGGCTGTCTGTACTATGGGGGGACAATGTGCCAGGGTGGGGGCTGTCTGTACCATGGGGGGGATAGTGTGACAGGGTGGGGGCTGTCTGTGCCAAGGTGGGGGACAGTGTGCCGAGGGGAAGCTGTCTGCCAGCTTGGGGTACAGTGTTCCAGGGTAGGGGCTGTCTGTGCCATCATGGGGGGACAGTGTGCCAGGGTGGGGGCTGTCTGTGCCATCTTGGGGGGGACAGTGTGCCAGGATGGGGGCTGTCTGTGCCAGCTTGAGGGGACAGTGTGCAAGTGTGGGGGCTGTCTGTGCCAGCTTGAGGGGACAGTGTGCCAGGGTGGGGGCTGTCTGTGCCAGCATGGGGGGACAGTGTGCCAAGGTGGGGGCTGTCTGTGCCAGCATGGGGACAGTGTGCCAGGGTGGGGACTGTCTGTGCCAGCATAGGGGGCAGTGTGACAGGATGGGGGCTCTGTATGCCAGCATTGGGGCCCTGTGTGCCAGGATGGGGAACAGTGCATCCACATGGGAAGGACAGTACGCCAGCATGGGGGACATACATACCAGCATGGAGGGGTTCGTGTACGAGGATGGGGGACATATATACTGATTATAAGGTGGACACTGGTATTATAAGACGGACCCCACATAACATTAAACATTTTTTTTTCTCTTTTCCTTCACCAAATTTGGGGGTGCATCTTATAATCAGGTGCGTCTTATAAAGCGAAAAATACGGTAAGTACCAATTTTGGAAATATATAAGATTTTAATCCTCTAAGATTGATTTTTAAGATGAATATTTTAATGTCACATTGGCCCTGTATAAAGCACTTTATTGTATAAAGGGAATCTTTTATCACTATTAATTACTGTATAATAACAGTTTTAAAATGTAATTGTGTAATCACTATTGATTGTAATTGCCCCTGTGTGGGCCTTATATACATGTGCACTACTTCACTTAGACTGTACTGATTGAGAAAGGCTGACATATAGCCGAAACGTCGCAGTCCGGGAATAAATCCACATATTCGTATTGAAAAGGATGTGCTGCTGTCCATTTTTGTTTCTATCTATAATACCTTGGTGATGGTAGGAAAAGCTTGCACCCGATATTTTGTATGATAGTGCTGTTCCAATTTTTGATATTTCATATATATATATATATATACTAGCTGTGAGCCCGATGCAAATGCATCGGGTGTCTAGAATATTTTTTTTTTTTTTAGATTTTCAAATAATAATCCAATATAGTAGATAGGAATTTTTTATTTTATTATTTATTTTGTTTTGTTTTTTTACTATTTTTATTATTATTAAATGTATTTATTATTTGTTATTTTATGAAAATTTATTTGTATTAAAATTATTTTATTTTATTTAAAAACCGCATCTGCGGCGCAGTTGCGGTAATCCCCATAGAAAGTATAGGGGGACTTGCGGCAGGTGCGGCAAAACCGCACTTGCCACACCTGCCGCAAGTCCCCCTATACTTTCTAAGGGGATTACCGCAACCGCGCCGCAAGTGCTCGCACTCAGCCAGCGACTCGCAATGCGGCGTGGCCATTGCTCGCGCGTGGTGACGTCACAGCGTGACATAGCCACGGCGTTTTCGGGGTCCGACACAAAAATGCCTACGGCAATTATATAGTAGATAGCTACTTTTTGGGGGAGTCCAATACTTTTTTTGGGGGGTCCAATACTTTTTGGGGGGGTCCAATACTTATTGGGGCGCGTTCAATGCTTTTTGGGGGGGTCCAATACTTATTGGGGCGCGTTCAATGCTTTTTGGGGCGCGTTCAATGCTTTTTGGGCCTGTTCAATACTTTTTGGGGGGCGTTCAATACTTATTGGGGTGTGTTCAATACTTATTGGGGTGCGTTCAATACTTTTTGGGGCGCGTTCAATACTTATTGGGGTGTGTTCAATACTTATTGGGGTGTGTTCAATACTTATTGGGACGCGTTCAATACTTTTTGGGGCGCGTTCAATACTTATTGTGACGCGTTCAATACTTATTGGGGTGTGTTCAATACTTATTGGGGCGCGTTCAATACTTTTTGGGGCGCGTTCAATACTTTTTGGGCGCGTTCAATACTTATTGGGGTGTGTTCAATACTTTTTTGGGCGCGTTCAATACTTATTGTGACGCGTTCAATACTTATTGGGGTGTGTTCAATACTTTTTGGGGCGCGTTCAATACTTTTTGGGGTGCCTTCAATACTTATTGGGGTGCGTTCAATACTTTTTGGGGCGCGTTCAATACTTATTGGGGTGCGTTCAATACTTTTTGGGGCGCGTTCAATACTTATTGGGGTGTGTTCAATACTTTTTGGAGTGCTTTGCTGGGCTAAACCTGAATGGTGCACAGAGGGTTAATCACATGAGTGAAGATGTGCTGATTGACTCACTGGGTTGCAGCTGGGAGTGAGTAGGCTGGAACCTGCCAGGTGTCTGAGTGAGGAGAGGACGATTCAGAAGTTCAGAGCACTGGCATGTGAAGAGGTGCTGGAAGTGATCCGTCCTCAGTGGGTAAGTGATGGGAGCCTACCAGCTGATGTGTGCATGGCAGCCAGTGTCCAAGGGCCAGGCGGTCACAGCTGACTTTGGGACATTGAGGGGGGGGGGGGGCTGTGCGGCCATTGAGGGGGGAGGGGGGGGTCTGTGCGGCCATTGGGGGGGGGGGGTCTGTGCGGCGGCCATTGGGGGGGGGGGGGATCTGTGCGGCCATTGAGGGGGGGAAGGGGGGGTCTGTGCGGCCAGTAGTAGTATGATTGATGATGATCTGTGATAGCGACTCGCAATGCTTGCACTACCCAGCGACTCGCAATAGATCCCCACTCGGGGCCATTGCTGGTGCTACCTCAGGATGATGATTGATGATGATGATGATGATTGATGATGATTGATGATGATTGATGATGATGATGATGATGATGATGATGATGATGATGATGATGATGATGATGATGATGATCCCCATCATCCCCTTAGAAGGTATAGGGAGATATACTGTGGTAGCGACACGCGAGGCTCGGGCACAAAGCTAGCGAGTTCCCGCTGAGGCTAGCGAGTCGCTACCTGACCGGGAAATCGCTAGCTTTGTGGCCGAGCCTCTGGTTCTATTTTCGGCCAGCGACTCGCAATGGCCGCTTCGCGGCCATTGCTCGTACGTGGTGACGTCAGCGACTCGCAATGGCCGCTACGCGGCCAATGCTTCGGCGTGCTGACGTCACAGAGTGTGACATATCCACGGCACGTTGTCGGGGTCCGACACCAAAATGCCTACGGCAATTATAGAGTAGATATATACTGCACAGTACCACTTCTCCTATCCTGTATACTGGGTGTAATCCACAGTATATGTATTATTGTGTATATATACACTGCACAGTACCACTTCTCCTGTCATGTATACTGGGTGTAATCCTGACTATCTGATTATTTTGTATATAACACTGCACAGTACCACATCTTCTGTCCTGTATACTGGTTTTAATTCTCGGTATCTGTATTATTCTGTATATATACACTGCACAAGTACCACTTCTCCTGTCCTGTTAATACGGGTGTCATTTCTGTATCTGTATTTTTCTGTATATATACACTGCACAGTCCACATCTTCTGTCCTGTATACTAGGTGTCATTCTCAGTATCTGTATTATTCTGTATATATACACTGCACAGTACCACTTTCCTGTCCTTATATATGGGTGTATCTCAGTATCTGTATTATTCTGTATATATACATGCACAGTACCACTTCTCCTTCCTGTATACTGGGTGTCATCTCGTATCTGTATTATTCTGTTATATAACACTGCACATGCCACATCTCCTGTCTGTATAACTGGGTGTCATTCTCGGTATCTGTATTATTCTGTTTATTTAACTGCACAGTGCCAACACTCTTCTGTCCTGTATACTGGGTGTAATCCTCAGTATCTGTATTATTCTGTATATATACACTGCACAGTACCACTTCTCCTGTCCTGTATACTGGGTTCATTCTCAGATCTGTATTATTCTGTATTATACACTGCACAGTCCACATTTCTGTCCTGTATACTGGGTGTCATTCTCGGTATCTGTATTATTCTGTATATATACACTGCACATACCAAACTTCTGTCCTGTATACTGGTGTAATCCTCAGTATCTGTATTATTCTGTATATATACACTGCACAGTGCCACATCTTCTGTCCTGTATACTGGTGTCATTCTCGGTATCTGTATTATTCTGTATATATACACTGCACAGTACCACATCTTCTGTCCTGTATACTGGGTGTCATTCTCGTATCTGTATATATCTGAATAATGCACCTTGCCATTGTCGTAACTGGTGTCTTCTGCGTACTGAATGTCTGTATCGCGTGCCAATTCTTCCGTATCTGAACGTATCTGATGTATATATACATGCACATCCACTCTCTGTCTGTATACTGGGTCTCATTCTCAGTATCCTGTATTATTGTATATATATACACTGCACAGTACCACTTCTCTTCCTGTATACTGGGTGTCATTCTCAGTATTGTATTATTGTGTATATATACACTGCACAGTACCACTTCTCCTGTCTGTATACTGGTGTAATCCTCAGTATCTTATTATTCTATATATATACACTGCACAGTACCACTTCTCCTGTCCTGTATACTGGGTGTAATCCTCAGTATCTGTATTATTCTGTATATATACACTGCACAGTACCACTCTTCTGTCCTGTATACTGGTGTCAATCTCTTAATCTTATTATTTCTGTATATATACACTGCACAGTGCCACATCTTCTGTCCTGTAACTGGGTGTAATCTCAGTATCTGTATTATTCTGTATATATACACTGCACAGTACCACATTCTGTCCTGTATACTGGGTGTATCCTCAGTATCTGTATTATTTGTGTATATATACACTGCACAGTCACACTTCTCTCTCCTGTATACTGGGTGTCATTCTCGGTATCTGTATTATTCTGTATATACACTGCACGTACCACTTCTCTTCCTGTATACTGGTGTAATCCTCAGTATCTGTATTATTCTGTATATACACTGCACAGTACCACATCTCTGTCCTGTATACTGGATGTATCCTCGTATCTGTATTATTCTGTATATAATACACTGCACAGTACCACATTTCTGTCCTGTATACTGGGTGTCATTCTCAGTATCTGTATTATTTCTGTATATATACACTGCACAGTACCACATCTTCTGTCCTGTATACTGGGTGTAATTCTCGGTATCTGTATTATTCTGTATATATACACTGCACAGTACCACTTTCCTGTCCTGTATACTGGGTGTCATTCTCGGTATCTGTATTATTCTGTATATATACATGCACAGTGCCACATCTTCTGTCCTGTATACTGGTGTCATTCTCGTATCTGTATTATTCTGTATATATACACTGCACAGTACCACATCTTCCTGTCCTGTATACTGGGTGTAATCTCAGTATCTGTATTATTCTGTATATATACACTGCACAGTACCACTTTCCTGTCCTGTATACTGGGTGTCATTCTCAGTATCTGTATTATTCTGTATATATACACTGCACAGTGCCACATCTCTGTCCTGTATACTGGGTGTCATTCTCGGTATCTGTATTATTCTGTATATATACACTGCACAGTACCACATCTTCTGTCCTGTATACTGGGTGTAATCCTCAGTATCTGTATTATTCTGTATATATACACTGCACAGTACCACTTCTCCTGTCCTGTATACTGGGTGTCATTCTCGTATCTGTATTATTCTGTATATATACACTGCACAGTGCCACATCTCTGTCCTGTATACTGGGTGTCATTCCGGTATCTGTATTATTCTGTATATATACACTGCACAGTACCACATCTTCTGTCCTGTATACTGGGTGTAATTCTCGTATCTGTATTATTCTGTATATATACACTGCACAGTGCCACATCTTCTGTCCTGTATACTGGGTGTCATTCTCGGTATCTGTATTATTCTGTATATATACACTGCACAGTACCACATCTTCTGTCCTGTATACTGGGTGTCATTCTCGGTATCTGTATTATTCTGTATATATACACTGCACAGTGCCACATCTTCTGTCCTGTATACTGGGTGTCATTCTCGGTATCTGTATTATTCTGTATATATACACTGCACAGTCCACATCTTCTGTCCTGTATACTGGCTGTAATCCTCAGTATCTGTATTATTCTGTATATATACACTGCACAGTACCACATCTTCTGTCCTGTATACTGGTGTCATTCTCGGTATCTGTATTATTCTGTATATATACACTGCACAGTACCACATCTTCTGTCCTGTATACTGGGTGTCATTCTCGGTATCTGTATTATTCTGTATATATACACTGCACAGTACCACTTCTCCTGTCCTGTATACTGGGTGTCATTCTCGGTATCTGTATTATTCTGTATATATACACTGAACACTACCACTTCTCCTGTCCTGTATACTGGGTGTAATCCTCAGTATCTGTATTTTTATGTATATATACACTGCACAGTACCACTTCTCCTGTCCTGTATACTGGGTGTCATTCTCGGTATCTGTATTATTCTGTATATATACACTGCACAGTACCACATCCTCTGTCCTGTATACTGGGTGTCATTCTCGGTATCTGTATTATTCTGTATATACACTGCACAGTACCACTTATCCTGTCCTGTATACTGGTGTCATTCTCGGTATCTGTATTATTCTGTATATATACACTGCACAGTACCACTTCTCCTGTCCTGTATACTGGCTGTAATCCTCAGTATCTGTATTATTCTGTATATATACACTGCACAGTGCCACATCTTCTGTCCTGTATACTGGGTGTCATTCTCGGTATCTGTATTATTCTGTATATATACACTGCACAGTACCACTTTTCCTGTCCTGTATACTGGGTGTAATCCTCAGTATCTGTATTATTCTGTATATATACACTGCACAGTACCACTTTTCCTGTCCTGTATACTGGGTGT
Organism: Allobates femoralis; assembly: GCA_033576535.1. Taxonomy (NCBI): domain Eukaryota; kingdom Metazoa; phylum Chordata; class Amphibia; order Anura; family Aromobatidae; genus Allobates; species Allobates femoralis. Next base: position 574,406,706 of record JARQOC010000001.1, on the reverse strand, counting down.
AATCCTCAGTATCTGTATTATTCTGTATATATACACTGCACAGTACCACATCTTCTGTCCTGTATACTGGGTGTAATCCTCAGTATCAGTATTATTCTGTATATATACACTGCACAGTACCACATTTTCTGTCCTGTAAACTGTTGTCATTCTCGCTATCTGTATTATTCTGTATATATACACTGCACAGTACCACTTCTCCTGTCCTGTATACTGGGTGTCATTCTCGGTATCTGTATTATTCTGTATATATACACTGCACAGTACCACATCTTCTGTCCTGTATACTGGTGTAATCCTCAGTATCTGTATTATTCTGTATATATACACTGCACAGTACCACATCTTCTGTCCTGTATACTGGGTGTCATTCTCGCTATCTGTATTATTCTGTATATATACACTGCACAGTACCACTTCTCCTGTCCTGTATACTGGGTGTCATTCTCGGTATCTGTATTATTCTGTATATATACACTGCACAGTACCACATCTTCTGTCCTGTATACTGGGTGTCATTCTCGGTATCTGTATTATTCTGTATATATACACTGCACAGTGCCACATCTTCTGTCCTGTATACTGGGTATCATTCACGGTATCTGTATTATTCAGTATATATACACTGCACAGTACCACATTCTCCTGTCCTGTATACTGGGTGTAATCCTCAGTATCTGTATTATTCTGTATATATACACTGCACAGTGCCACATCTTCTGTCCTGTATGCTGGGTGTCATTCTCGCTATCTGTATTATTGTGTATATATACACTGCACAGTGCCACTTATCCTGTCCTTATACTGGGTGTCATTCTCGGTATCTGTATTATTCTGTATATATACACTGCACAGTGCCACATCTTCTGTCCTGTATACTGGGTGTCATTCTCGGTATCTGTATTATTCTGTATATATACACTGCACAGTACCACATCTCCTGTCCTGTATACTGGGTGTCAATCTCGGTATGTGTATTATTCTGTATATATACACTGCACAGTACCACATCTTCTGTCCTGTATACTGGGTGTCATTCTCGGTATCTGTATTATTCTGTATATATACACTGCACAGTACCACTTCTCCTGTCCTGTATACTGGGTGTCATTCTCGGTATCTGTATTATTCTGTATATATACACTGCACAGTGCCACATCTTCTGTCCTGTATACTGGGTGTAATCCTCAGTATCTGTATTATTCTGTATATATACACTGCACAGTACCACATCTTCTGTCCTGTATACTGGGTGTAATCCTCAGTATCTGTATTATCCTGTATATATACACTGCACAGTGCCACATCTTCTGTCCTGTATACTGGGTGTCATTCTCGTATCTGTATTATTCTGTATATATACACTGCACAGTACCACTTCTCCTGTCCTGTATACTGGGTGTCATTCTCGGTATCTGTATTATTCAGTATATATACACTGCACAGTGCCACATCTTCTGTCCTGTATACTAGGTGTCATTCTCAGTATCTGTATTATTCTGTATATATACACTGCACAGTACCACATCTTCTGTCCTGTATACTGGGTGTCATTCTCAGTATCTGTATTATTCTGTATATATACACTGCACAGTACCACTTTTCCTGTCCTGTATACTGGGTGTAATCCTCAGTATCTGTATTATTCTGTATATATACACTGCACAGTACCACTTTTCCTGTCCTGTATACTGGGTGTAATCCTCAGTATCTGTATTATTCTGTATATATACACTGCACAGTGCCACATCTTCTGTCCTGTATACTGGGTGTAATCCTCAGTATCAGTATTATTCTGTATATATACACTGCACAGTACCACATTTTCTGTCCTGTAAACTGGTTGTCATTCTCGCTATCTGTATTATTCTGTATATATACACTGCACAGTACCACTTCTCCTGTCCTGTATACTGGGTGTCATTCTCGTATCTGTATTATTCTGTATATATACACTGCACAGTACCACATCCTCTGTCCTGTATACTGGGTGTCATTCTCGTATCTGTATTATTCTGTATAATACACTGCACAGTACCACTTATCCTGTCCTGTATACTGGGTGTCATTCTCGGTATCTGTATTATTCTGTATATATACACTGCACAGTACCACTTCTATATACACTGCACAGTCCATTCCTTTCCTGTATACTGGTTCATTCTATATCTTATTTATTAATAACCTGCACGATTCCTATCTGTTCTGTATCTGGTTATTATATCTCATTTCTGTATTTCTGTATATACTGCAATCCATTTCTGTCTGTATACTGGTTGTATTCTCGGTATCTGATTATTCTGTATATTACACTGACGTACTTTCTGTCTGTATACTGTGTCATTCTCGTATCTGTATTATTCTGTTATATACCTGACTACCATTTCTCCGTAACTGTGTCAAAATCTCACTCAGTATTCTGTATGTATTCTGTAATTACACTCCAGTACCATCTTTCCTGTTACTGGGTGTCATTCTCATATCTATTTTTCTGTATTATACACTGACATGCCACTCTCTGTCCTGTATACTGGGTGTCATTCTCGTATCTGTATTATCTGTTATATACACTGCACGTGCCACTCTCTGTCCTGTATCTGGGTATTCTCGTATCTGTATTTCTGTAAATACACTGCACGTCCTTCTCCTGTCCTGTTACTTGTTAATTCTAGTATCTGTATTATCTGAATTCCTGCCATACCCTATCTCTGTCCTGTATCTGTTATTCCGGACTGTATTTTCGTATTTCATCCGACCATCTTTTCCTGTAACTGTGTAATCTCGTATCGTATATTCTGTATATATACTGCAGTCCACTCTCTGTCCTGTATACGGTGTATTCTGTATCTTATTTCGTAAATACCTCCGTCCATTTTCCTGTATACTGTATCCCAGTACTTTCTTTTCATGCAGTCCCTTTCTTTATACTGTTATCTCGTATCTGTATTATCTGTATTTCACTGCACAGTACCACATTCTGTCCGTATACTGGTGTATCCGTCTATTATTTGTATATACCTCCAGTCATTTTCTGTATCTGTGTATTTCTACGTATTCTGTTATCCTGATCATTTGTCGATATGTTATCTGACTGTATTTCTTATACTGATACTTCTTTTCTGTATACTGTATCTCAATCTGTATATTCGATTATAACTGCATCCTCCTCCTTATGGGTATTCGTCGTATTTTCTGTATATATCACATCCACACTTTGTCGTATACTGTGTATCCGTATCTGTATTATTCTGTATATTACACTGCACATACCCTTTCTGTCTATTACTGTGTATCGTATCTGTATATTTATAATACACTGCACGTACCAATCTTCTTCCTGTATATGGGTTATTCTCGTATCTGTATTATTCTGTATTATACATGAAGTACACTCCTGTCGTAACTGGGTTCATTCTCGGTATCTGTATTATTCTGTATATATACACTGCACAGTCCCTCTCTGTCCTGTACTGTATACTGGTGTATCTCGTATCTTATTATTCTGTATATATACACTGCACAGTACATCTCTGTCCTTATACTGGTGTCATTCTCGTATCTGTATTATCTGTATATATACACTGCACAGTCCACATCTTTGTCCTGTATATGGGTGTCATTCTGTATCTGTATTTTCTGTATATATACACTGCACAGTACACTCTCTGTCCTGTATACTGGTGTATCCGTATCTGTATTTTCTGTAATATACATGCACAGTACACTTTCTGTCCTGTATACTGGGTGTAATCTCGTATCTGTATTATTCTGTATTATACATGCACAGTCCACATCTCTGTCCTGTATACTGGTGTCATTCTCGGTATCTGTATATTCTGTATATATACACTGCACAGTCCACATCTCTGTCCTGTATACTGGTGTATCTCGGTATCTTATATTCTTATATACACTGCACATACCACTTTCCTGTCTGTATACTGGTGTATCTCGTATCGTATTATTCTGTATATATACATGCACAGTACCACCTTCTGTCCTGTATACTGGTGTCATCTCGGTATCTGTATTATTTGTATATATACATGCACAGTACCACTCTCTGTCCTGTATACTGGTGATCTCGTATCTGTATTATTCTGTATATATACACTGCACAGTCCATTCTGTCCTGTATACTGGGTCATTCTCGTATCTGTATTATCTGTATATATACACTGCAAGTACATCTCTGTCCTGTAACTGGTGTATTCTCGTATCTGTATTATTCTGTATATATACACTGCACAGTCCACTTTCTGTCCTGTATACTGGTGTCATTCTCGGTATCTGTATTATCTGTATATATACACTGCACAGTCACATTTCTGTCCTGATATGGGTGTCATTCCGTTCTGTATTATTCTTATATATACACTGCACAGTCCACTTCTTCCTGTTTGGTATCGTATCGTATTATTCTTAATAACAGCACGTCCACCTTCTGTATACTGGGTGTATTCTCGTATTTATTCTGTATATATCCTAAGACACTCTGTCTGATGGGTGTCTCTCGTCTGTTATTCGTAAAATCATCACTCTCTGTAACGGGTGTATGTACTGTATTTCGATATACATCACGCCACTCCTGTCTTATACTGGTATCTCTATCTGTATTATTCGTATATCCGCAAGTCCCTCTGCCGTATACGTGTATCCGTACTGTATTTTTAAACACTGCAATACCTTCTGTCTGTATATGTGTCTCTCGATCGTATTATTGTATACCTGCCATACCACTCTCTTCCTTATGGTGTATTCGTACGTTTATCTTATTCACTACGTACTTTGTTTTTCTCGTTTTTTATTGTAATATACACTGCACATACATTCTGTCTGATATGGATCGTATCTGTATTTTATATACATGACTCACCCTGTCCTTTACTGGTATCTCGTATGTTTATTCTTATACACTGACATCACTCTCTCCTTATACTGGTGTATTCTCGACGTATTATTCTTATATTACATGCACATCACCTCTGTCTTACTGGTTCTCTTTCTATATTCTTTAATACGCATCCATCTCTGCCGTTATGTGTATCTCGATCTGTATTCTGTTATACACTGCCAGACATTCTGTCCTTAACTGGTGTTCTCGTATGATTATTTTATATATCAGCTCACTCTCTTCGTATAGGTGTTCGTTCGTATATTTGTATATACACTGCCAGTCCACTTCGTCTATATGGTGTATCTCGTACTGTATACTGTTTATACTGCACATCACTTTTTTACTGTGTATCTCATCTGATTATGTTATCTGCACAGTACACTTTCCTATCTGTTATTCGTATTTTTGATATATACATGCACATCATTCGTCCTTATACTGGGTGTCATTCTCGTATCTGTATTATTCTGTATATATACACTGCACAGTACCACATCCTGTCCTGTATACTGGGTGTAATCCTCAGTATCTGTATTATTCTGTATATATACACTGCACAGTACCACTTCTCCTGTCCTGTATACTGGGTGTAATCTCGGTATCTGTATTATTCTGTATATATACACTGCACAGTACCACTATCTTCTGTCCTGTATACTGGGTGTAATTCTCGTATCTGTATTATTCTGTATATATACACTGCACAGTACCACTTTTCCTGTCCTGTATACTGGGTGTAATTCCTCAGTATCTGTATTATTCTGTATATATACACTGCACAGTACCACATCTTCTGTCCTGTATACTGGTGTCATTCTCAGGTATCTGTATTATTCTGTATATATACACTGCACAGTACCACATTTTCTGTCCTGTAATACTGGGTGTCATTCTCGTATCTGTATTATTCTGTATATATACACTGCACAGTACCACTTCTCCTGTCCTGTATACTGGGTGTCATTCTCGTATCTGTATTATTCTGTATATATACACTGCACAGTACCACATCTTCTGTCCTGTATACTGGGTGTACATCTCAGTATCTGTATTATTCTGTATATATACACTGCACAGTACCACATCTTCTGTCCTGTATACTGGGTGTAATTCTCAGTATCTGTATTATTCTGTATATATACACTGCACAGTACCACTTCTCCTGTCCTGTATACTGGGTGTACATCCTCGGTATCTGTATTATTCTGTATATATACACTGCACAGTAACCACTCTTCTGTCCTGTATACTGGGTGTCATTCTCGGTATCTGTATTATTCTGTATATATACACTGCACAGTACCACTCTTCCTGTCCTGTATACTGGGTGTCATTCTCGGTATCTGTATTATTCTGTATATATACACTGCACAGTACCACATCTTCCTGTCCTGTATACTGGGTGTAATCCTCGTATCTGTATTATTCTGTATAATATACACTGCACAGTACCACATCTTCTGTCCTGTATACTGGTGTCATTCTCCGTATCTGTATTATTTGTATATATACACTGCACAGTGCCACATCTTCTGTCCTGTATACTGGGTGTCATTCTCGGTATCTGTATTATTCTGTATATATACACTGCACAGTACCACATCTTCTGTCCTGTATACTGGGTGTCATTCTCGGTATCTGTATTATTCTGTATATATACACTGCACAGTACCACATTCTCCTGTCCTGTATACTGGGTGTCAATCTCGGTATGTGTATTATTCTGTATATATACACTGCACAGTACCACATCTTCTGTCCTGTATACTGGGTGTCATTCTCGGTATCTGTATTATTCTGTATATATACACTGCACAGTACCACTTCTCCTGTCCTGTATACTGGGTGTCATTCTCGGTATCTGTATTATTCTGTATATATACACTGCACAGTACCACTTTTCCTGTCCTGTATACTGGGTGTAATCCTCAGTATCTGATTTTCTGTATATATACACTGCACAGTACCACTTTTCCTGTCCTTATACTGGGTGTAATCCTCAGTATCTGTATATTCTGTATATATACACTGCACAGCCACATCTTCTGTCCTGTATACTGGGTGTAATCCTCAGTATCAGTATTATTCTGTATATATACACTGCACAGTACCACATTTCTGTCCTGTAAACTGGTTGTCATTCTCGTATCTGTATTATTCTGTATATATACACTGCACAGTACCACTTCTCCTGTCTGTATACTGGGTGTCATTCTCGGTATCTGTATTATTCTGTATATATACACTGCACAGTACCACTCTTCTGTCCTGTATACTGGGTGTAATCCTCGTATCTGTATTATTCTGTATATATACATGCACAGTACACATCTTCTGTCCTGTATACTGGGTGTCATTCTCGGTATCTGTATTATTCTGTATATATACACTGCACAGTACCACTCTTCTGTCCTGTATACTGGGTGTCATTCTCGTATCTGTATTATCTGTTATATAACACTGACAGTGCCACATCTTCTGTCTGTATACTGGGTACATTCACGGTATCTGTATTACTCGTATATATACACTGCACAGTACCACTTCCTGTCCTGTATACTGGGTGTAATCCTCAGTATCTGTATTATTCTGTATATATAACTGCACAGTCCACTTCTTCTGTCCTGTATCTGGGTGTATTCTCGCTATCTGTATTATTTGATATATATACACTGCACAGTCCACTTATCCTGTCTTTATCTGGGTGTCATTCTCGTATCTGTATATTTCTGTATATATAACTGCGCTGTCACTCATCTTTTCTCTGTAATCTGGGTGTCATTCTCGGTATCTGTATTATTCTGTATATTACACTGCACAGTACCACATCTTCACTGCCTGTACACTGTGTCATCTCGGTATGGTATTATTCTGTATATATATACATGCACAGTACCACATCTTCTGTCCTGTATACGGGTGTCATTCTCGGTATCTGTATTATTCTGTATATATACACTGCACAGTACCACTTCTCCTGTCCTGTATACTGGGTGCATTCTCGGTATCTGTATTATTCTGTATATATACACTGCACAGTCCACATCTTCTGTCCTGTATACTGGTGTAATCCTCAGTATCTGTATTATTCTGTATATATACATGACAGCCACATCTTTGTCCTGTATACTGGGTGTAATCCTCAGTATCTGTATTTTCTGTATATATCACTGCACAGTCCCATCCTTTTCTGTATATGGGTTTCATTCTCGTATCTGTATTACTGAATTCACATCTGCACAGTACAGTTCATTCCTGTAATGGTGTATTCATCGACTGTATTATTCATTATTATCCTGTCACTGTCATTCCTATCTTTTCTGTATTATACTGGTTAATCTCAGTATCTGTTTATCTGGTATATATACACTGCTACTATACCACTTCTTCCTGTATACTGGGTGTCATTCTCGTATCTGTATTATTCTGTATATATACACTGCACAGTACCACATCTTCTGTCCTGTATACTGGTGTCAATCTCAGTATCTGTATTATTCTGTATATATACACTGCACAGTACCACATCTTCTGTCCTGTATACTGGGTGTCATTCTCGGTATCTGTATTATTCTGTATATATACACTGCACAGTACCACTTTTCTGTCCTGTATACTGGGTGTAATCCTCAGTATCTGTATTATTCTGTATATATACACTGCACATACCCCCTTTTTCCCGTCCTGTAATGGGGGTAAAACTCGGTTTTGTATTTCTTTTTTATACACTGCACAGAAAATTTTTTGTCCCGTTTAATGGGTGTATTTCGGTACTGTATTATTCTTTTTATATAAAAATGCACATACCCCTTTCGTCCTGTATACTGGGTGTCATTTCGGATCTGATTTTTGTATATAAATGCCAAAGTTTCCCCTTTCGTCCCCGTATACTGGTGTATTCGATCTGATTATTCTGTATATATAACCGACAGTACAAAATCTTTTTTGTAAGGGTTTTTTTTTTTCTGTATTTTTTAAAATCAAAAGGGACACCCTTTTGTCCCCTTAAATGGGTGTACTCGGGGATTGTATTATTTGTTTATAACTGCACAACCCCCTTCCTTTGTCGTAACTGGGTGTCATTTTCCGGGATTGTATTTTTCGTATATATACATGCCAGTCCCAAATTTTTCCGTATAGGGGGGGAATCTCGGTATTTATTTTTGTATATATACCCCCCAAATAAAATTTTTGTCCTGTATATGGGTGTCTTTCGGGTTTGTATTATTTGATAAAATACAGACAGTCCATTTCTGTTGTAACTGGGGGTATTCCGTATCTGTATTTTTCTTTATATACACTGACTACCCCTTTTTCTGTCTGTTCGGGTTTAAACTGTTTGTTTTTTTCTGTATTTTACCATGAATTTCCCCTTTTTCTTCCCTGTATTGGGTGTAATCTTGAAACTGTTTTTATTTTTTATTTAAGAAGTACCCCTTTCTGCCCCGTATACGGTGTATTCCCCCGTATGAAAATTTTGATTTTAAAAATGCACAGTAAACTTTTGCAGAAATGGGTGTTAAATTCCGTTTGTATTTTTTTGAAAAATTCCCGCAAAGTAAATTTTTGCCTGAAAATGGGTTTTTTTTGATTTAAAATTTTTCTTTTCCTGCCCCGTACCACCCGCCTGTTAAAGGGTTAAATTGTAAACGTATTTTCGGAAATAACGCCGTCCAAATTTCCCTTCCGATTGGGGGTTTCCCGGTACCGTAATTCTGATTTACACTCACAAAGTACCCAATTTTGTTGGGAAAAAGGTGTATTCCGGTTCTGTTTATTCTATATATTCACGCACAGGGACCTTTTCGCGTATACTGGGTATTTCGGTACTGAAATTTCTTTTTAAAAACCCAGTACCCCTTTTTTCCCTTTCTGATTTGGGGTGTTTCTGACTGTAGGGATGAAAAACCTGCCTTTCCCTCCCTTTTGTTTTGTGGGAATTCAGACTGGGAAATTATTCAAAAATACACTGAATACCCCCTTTCCCTGTTTTGATAATGGGTAAAACCTATTCTATTTTTCTGTAAATTTCCCCTCAAAGTACTTTTGTCCTTATAATTTTTCATTTGGGATCTGTATTTTTTGTATATATGCCGTTCACCTTCTGTCTTTTTGGGGGTCTTTTCACTGTTTTTTTTGTTTTCCTGCCGCCTTTTCTGTTTTTTTGGGTGTTTCCCCCCCTCGGTTCTGATTTTTCTTATATATCCCTTTCGGTCCACCCCCCCTTCTTCCTTTTGGGTTTTTCCATTTCTTTTTTTCGTATTTATCATTTTACGTCCCCCCTTTGTCCTTTTCTGGTGTTCTCCCGTTTTGTATTTTCTTTTATTTTAACCCCCGTCCCTTTTCTTTCGTTTCCCTTTTTTCCCCCCTTCTCCTTTGTATTATTCTTATAAAAACATGAAGTTACCCCTCTTTGGGCGAGCTCGTTAAATTTCCCCGGCGGGGAAAACCCAATGGGTACACAGTTGTCCCCACAATGTTTGCTGATGGGGCTGGTATACATGACCTGTGGCACGCCCCAGGAAATTTGAAATACCGTGCCTTTGCCCCGATTACAGCCGCCACCATAGGGTTATGCCTGCTTTTTTTTTTCAGCACGGCTAAAAGACAGGTATCCAAGAGACAGGAGGTACAACCTGAATTACACGCCCCACTTCACAGTGTTTTGAAGGTAATAGGTACAATTGTCTCCGATACCTGCGGTTTCTACCTTTCGGTGGCGGCGTGTAAAGGTACCATTATATTTTTCATGTGTGACACTATTTTTTTTTCCTATTCATTCAACTATTTATCTATAAACTAGATGTGGGCCCGATGCTATTGCATGATGTCATGATGGAGGTGGGCTCTTTGGTGCTGGCAGCCATGACTGTCTATCTCTGTTGTGCTGTCTTCTCTCCACTATGCTCTCTCTTTTTAGCTGTTTTTCCCCCTGTGCGCTCTCCTTGCTGTATGCGGTTCCTCTCCTGCTGTGCTGTCTTCTCCCCTCTGTGATCTCTTCCTTGGGATTTTCCCCTTATGCACTATGTCTCTCCCCTGCTGTGCTGTCTTCACCCCTCTGTGCTCTCACCTTTGGTTGTGTCCCCCTGTCTTCTTGCCTATGAACTGTTCCTTTTGTGCGCTCACTTTGCCCCTCTGTTGTACGCTCTTTTTGCCCCCTCGGGTTGTACGCTCTCTTTGCCCCCTCTGTTGTACGCTCTTTTTGGCCCACTGTTTTTACGCTCTCTTTGCTGCCTCTGCTGTGCACCTCCTTGCTCCCTTTCTCTGCTGTGCCACTCTTTTGCTCCCCTCTCTGCTGTGTGCTCTTTTCCCCCCTTTCCCTCTCCTCTCTATCTATCTATGCCTTCCAATAAACACAAAGAACCAAAACCTGAAACGGGAAACTGAAATGTACCAATGCAGTAGGTGCATGTTCACACAGGGCCCTCAAATGGGAAAAACAACAAGAAAATAATTGAGCAGATACCCTAAAATAAACTAATAAATAAAATGCTAGTGCATAAAGTAAAAATAGGGGACTTGGGGACATTATTTTGATAAAAAAAATGCGTAAGCCATCACATCACGTCAAGGTGACCCATCGGGACAGTCCTTATCTATCTTTTATTGGTAGGAGCGGCAGGGATGTAAAGTGCTGTGCAAATTAATTGGGACAAAGCATTTTTTTAAGTAAAATCGTAAGTTGGTTACGTCAGTGATCAAACCAGTTTTAAACTGCTTTGAACGGTGTGAGTGTACAACCTTTAGTAAACAAAATGTGGTTTGACTGGTTTTATAGAAAATAAAGCTAGCGCCCCTCAGTTCAGTTGAGAGCTTGTTTCTGTGAGGAGTGGTTTAGTGTACTTTTTCTCTCTATGATCCGTGCCTGTAAAAAGGATGTTACTCCACAGAAGGGGTCTAGATTATTACTCTTAATGAACATAAAAGTCTGATTAAGAAAAAATCGTTTCCCCACTGTTGTATTGGAAAATCTAACCGGGTTTTAAGAAAATTCACACACACAATGAAACTGGATCGTTTTCTCCAAAACGAAAAGGGAAAGTGGAAGAAAAAGGAAAACGACACCAAGAACTGATAAAAAAATTATCAGAAATAGTAAAATGAATGCAAGAAAGACAAGCTTTGTCCCAAAAATTAATTTGCACAGCCCTGTATAATGAGGCAACACACAGGCTTAAACCCAAACCTCAGTGTTTTATTCACATTTTAAAACAGCAGGAGCAGAAAGGAAAAAAAACATAAATGTACTCCTTTGGAGAGCCCCCGTCTCAGACTCACCCTTGCACAGGACGGGTGAACTAGGTCCGCATCCTCCCGGTTCTTCTGGGACGGCGCGATCCGGCAACCCTAACATGGGGGTCTATGGCACCGATCTGCCAGATCCTGGAGGATCAGGAACCGGACACCGGCTGCTGGAGTTTGCAGCGAGCACGCTAAAATTCAGCCCCAGGGTGCTGTCCCTGTGTGTGTTTCAGGACCACGGCAGCAGGGACACTCCTCATATAACATTAACACAGCAGCTGTACACAATTTACGTCTTAGTATAAGGGAAGGGAAAGGGGTTTTTTGCTCACCACGGTTCCAAAAGCTGTTAGTGCTCGAAGTAATGGTGGTTCCCATTCACTTGAACAAATATTAGTTAAAATTCCAAAACTTTATTCAGACATCATTTTTAATAATGATATTGAATAAAGATCTGGAATTTTAACTGCAACAAGTCTGGTGCCGGAGGGGGCCTTCAATATTTACACAATTTACGTACAGTACCTAGGACAGCTCCTCTTTATGGGAAAGCCTGCCCTGCGGTACTGTACGTAAAATTGCGTACTTTACCGCCAGTCATTTTAAGCAAATTTATAAAGCCAAAAAATTTGACGGCTGTGCTTTTGAACAGTTAAAATTTTAACACCCTGGCCAGCAAAAGCCCCCAAATCTGGCAAGGGCTCTGCGCTGACATGCCACACAGAGGCTGCAGATGAGGTTAATAGGGGGAAAAAACCCACCAGGATTTTAACATTTTCAATTCAATTCTGTTTTTACTAATCATCTTGCACACCTCTGTCATAGCAGTAAAGATGATTTTTACGTATCGGCAACCCGGCAAATTCAAACCCTGCGGCTTTGACAGCCGCAAGAGTTAAAATTTACCGTCAAATGCGGGTCAGTGGTTCTGAAGTTGCTTTAGGCCCATGGACAGCATCACACTGAAAACGCACCACACATGCACTTATGCACCACACTCGCAGCATACTCACATGCATACAGCCATGCACACTCCCACACGCCCACAAAAAAAACAAGCATAAAAATACATCATGTTTCCAGTGTTTGATTCAAAAAGTGTGCCCCCTGCCTAAACAGGATTCAGACAGGACTTCATATGATATGGGCGTCTGTGAAGCTAGCTTTTGTGTAACAGCTATAAGGGGGGGTGGGGAACCTCCCTCTTCTGCTGGGCAGGAATAATGCAAGGCACAGACAAATGTGAGCCGTTGAACACGATGAACGCGTCTGCATAACCGCACCATTCACCCTCAAAACTGAAATACAGAAACTGGGGGCAAAAATCACACAAAAAAAAATCACACAAAAACAGGGTTTTTGGTTTATACCTTTATTTTCAAATAAAGTACAAATAAGCTGCTTCACCATCGACAGGTAACCCTGATTGGGAAACAGACCCTACCTAACTATGCCCGCCTGAACTAAATCTACCTAGCTATGCCTGCCTGACTCTATATCCTACCCAGCTATGCTGCCTGACCCATATCTACCTAGCTATGCCTGCCTGACCTAATTACCCAGCTATGCCGCTATAAAACTACCTATTTATCTTGTCTGCCTGACAAGACCGGCTCAAGGTTTTTGGGGCCTGGGCGAAAAAGTCTTAGTCACTTATCAGCCCCCTCCCTCCATCCATCCCATTCAGCCCCCCTCATCATCCACCTATTCAGCCTGGGCCAGCCGTCAGCATCCGGGGTCCGGAAAGTGCCGGAGCCCGGACTGCTTGGGTGGGGACCACCGGGCCCCTGAGGGCTAGGGTCACACTTGCTTTTGAGCCTAATCTTACGCAAATATTTTTCCGCTGCAGCAAAGAACTTAATGCTATGCGCTGCCAGACAATGGAACCCATAGAAACCTGCTGTAAACAGCGGGTTTCTATGGACTCCAGCGATAGCATTAAACTCTATGCGCTGCAGAGAAAAATACTTGCGTGAGGGTAGTGTCACAATGCAAGTGTGACCCTAGTCCTCAGGGGCCCCCAAGCACTGCCCCCCACAGCCAGGGCCGTATCCAAAGGGGGGGGGGGTCTGGGGGTCACCTCCCCCGGGAGCAGTAGGCAGTGTGAGCAGTAGCGCTCTGGGCTCCGACACTTCCGGGGTCAGGGAAAACTCTAATCACCTTCCTGACCCCGGCGTCGGCGCTCACAGAGGTCGGCAGCGTGAGATGATGTCACACTGCCAACAGCTCGTAAAAGTGCAGAGCCAGCGAGTGTCGGAGACCGGGGCTGTCGCAGCACACAGGAGGAAGAAACCCCGGGAGGTAAAGCGCTGTCAAAGCCGAAGATAGCGGAGGTTAGCAGGAGCCCCCTCCTGCTGAATGTGATGGATGGATGGATGAATGGAGCTGTGGGCTGAATGGGATGGATGGATGGATGGGATGGAGACGGGGCTGAATGGGATGGATGGATGATGGATGGATAGATGGATGGAGGGGAGGTGAATGGGATGGATGAATGGAGGGGGGGTGAATGGGATGGATGGATGGAGGGGGGGCTGAATGAGAGGATGGATGAGGGGGGCTGAATGAGATGGATGGGGGGGCTGAATGGGATGGATGTATGGATGGAGGGGGAACTGAAATTTTTCAGCCCCCCCCCCATCCATCCATCCATTCCCCTTCTGCCCCCCCCCATTTATCCCATTCAGCCCCCCCCCTCCATCCATCCATCCCATTCAGCCCTCCCTCATCCTCCATCCCATTCAGCCCCCCTCCATCCATCCATCCATTCAGCCCCCTCCATCCATCTACCATCCATATCCACATCCCATTCAGCCCCCCCTGTCCATTCATTTATCCCTCCCATTCAGACCCCAGCTCTATTCATCCATCCATCCATCACAAATTTAGCCCCCCTCCCCCCTAACCTCCGCTATCTTTGGCTGTGACAGCGCCTTACCTCCCGGCGGTTTCTTCCTCCTGTGTGCTGCGGACAGTCCCGGTCTCCGACACTCGCTGGCTCTGCACTGTGCAGAGCTTTCAGCAGTGGGGACGTCATCATCACATGCCGACCTCTGTGAGCGCCAACGCCGGGGTAGGGAAGGGAATGGGCTTCCCTGACCCCGGAAGTGTCGGGGCCCGAGCCTACTGCTCACACTGCCTTCTGCTCGGGCAGATGACCTCCCAGCTTCCCCCATGGATAGGCTTGGCTGTGGGGGGCAGTGCTTAGGGGCCCGAGGGTAGGTACACTTTCTTGTGACCCTAGTTGCGCAAGATTTTTTCGCGCAAAGATTTAATGCTAGCACTGGAGCCTAAAACCCGTTTTTACAGCAGGGTTTTTGGGGTCCATTGTTGGAGGCATGCATTAAACCCCTTCGCAGCGTAAAATATTTGCGTTTGGTTGGGGGCGAAG
>JARQOC010000001.1:574335656-574391076 GCA_033576535.1 Allobates femoralis | reverse complement strand
ATCTATAGGTTCATAATATGCTCAGCAACAGCAGGGATAGCCAGGGGCAGAAAAGGAAGCTATCACCTGAGTAAGTCAAATGACCACCATCATCTTAGAGGGGTCTGTCCAGTGAAAACACTTTATCACCTCTATTCTGTATGGATAAATTGCTGATTGGTGGGGACCCTTATGGGGTACTTTTATCGCCATTACTAAATGAAGTGGCAGGATGGATGCCCATCTGTCGCTCCACTCATTCTTTTTGGGGAAAAAGCCAAGAGCAATGCTTGGCAGTACCACACAGAATGAGTATTGTGGAGCGTGTGCAATGGCGCTTCATTCTAATGAGGATAAAAATGCCCCATTGTGAGGATCAGTGCGGATCCAAGCAGATGGACCCTAATCAATAAACAATTTATTACCTATCCTGAGAATACCTGATAAAGGGGTTGTCTTGTGAAAACAGGTTGAATCCTGTGCAGACAGAGACCTATGGTCTCATGTTTACATAACCTGTTCATGAGAAGTAAGAACCAGGTGAAAGACTAGGGTAAGGGTTAGCTAGAGTAAGGGTTAGAGACAGGCCTACAGTCAGGGCTATGGAAAATGCTAGCGTAAGAGCTAGAGTAAGAGCTAGGTGTCACAATGGTCTCTCTTACCTAGGAGACTTGTGACCAGTTTTGGACCTCTGTCCTCAGTCTATATTGAAATTAGGCGTGCTTTTTTCCTTTGGCAGTTGAGGAGTTAATGTGCCCGTCTCTGCTGCCAGCAAGCTAGCTAGGTCTTGTCCAGGTGTGGCCATTCTGTAATTACTCCTTCCCCTTTATATATCAGATGGTCTCACTATGCTCAGCTGGTGATTGAACTCATTCTGGCCAAAGCTGACTGTGGTGAAGGAAACTTTCTGGAGAACCTCGTGTTACTAAGCCGCCTGCTGTCTAGGAGAAGTGGCAGCGGACGTGAAGTTGCTGCCTTGTTGTTCCTTGTCTGTTTTCCCCTTCCCTCTCGCCTCCTTTATTGCAGTGGTTGGGACTAGTGCTCCTGCCAGTCTTTCCCTTTTCAGGGCTAACATCAGGACCAGGGCTTAAGGAATCCCGCTCGGCGACGAGTTGAAAAAACTCGAATATGGACAGTAGGGAGATCAGGGCACAGCTGCAGGTGAGTGCAGGAGGTTAACTCTCCGCATTCCCTATGAGCAGGGTCCTCCACTGTATTTATCCCTCTGGTGTCTCCCTGTCTGTTGTTTTCCTTTGTGTGCTGGACATCGTAGGTCCATGCTTATAGTCATGCATAGTAGTTGGACCCCCTTAGTCCAAGTGTGACACTAGGGTAAGGTCTAGGGTAAGGGTTAGAGTAAGGGCTAGAGTCAGGGATAGGGTAAGGTCTAGGGTCAGGGCTAGGGTAAGGGCTAGCACAGAGCTGGGGTAGGGTATAAAGTGAGATATAGTTTTATATGTAAAGACAAATAAATTATGCTTGTCGGAAAATGTATATGATGCGTCATCTAACTACTCCAGGTTATGTTTTTTTTTGCATTGTTCTTATGAAATATATAGGAAAGGATATTAGGTAATATGCTAATGCTCCATCAACAGGTGGTCAGTTTACATGGACTGTTCAGGATGAGGGTCCTAAGCCGCTGATACTGCAAGTAAACGATCAGCTTTCTGGTTCCATATTTATCCCAATACTGCAAGTCTGCAAATGTGCGAATGGTGGAACATGTGATAACAGCGTCATCATTGAAAGCTACTATGAAAGCAAATATCAGGTACAAGTATTATTTTCCTATAGAGAGTGTGGCGCCCTGCTCACGCAGGTAGCCACAGCTTTCCCTACTGCTCAGCTGGGTTTCCACAGCAGGTGCCTACTACATGCCACACCTTCCACCCCGGCACAGTAGGGGGAGCTATCCTCACTGACTTTAGGTGAGATCCCCTATTAATACTGCTGCTGGGGGAGGAGTTATGGAGAGTGTGCAGACGCTAGGAGAGCTGCAAAGACGTCCTAGTGATCGGTGCTGTGGTTACGCCCGAACCAGTGACCCAGAGTGGCTCTTCTATGTTCAGCCAAGCCTAGGAGTGGGGACAGAAGGCATGGAGCTTAGCCAAGGGAGCAGAGGAACTAGTGGAAGTTTGCCTAAGACTTACCGGATTTCAGGGATCCACACCTGCAGGAGCACTCTAGGACTGCAGAGAACCCCGGCACACCGTGGAGACTTTAGTCCCCCTGCGTACCCAGCAAAAGGGAGCCAGACACCGTAGTGTGGAATCACAGAACAGTGATCAGAGAGGGTAAACCATGGACCGTGCTGGAGGAGAGAGAGAGGACCAGAGAAAGTGAGGAGGCCAGTAGTGTTGCATACAGACAGGGCTTCAGCGACAGCAGGAAACCTGAAGAGGCCTTATACCCACTTGCTGTGGAGACTCACTGTGCACCTGGTCACCCGAAAGTGCTCTGGACATCTTTACCTGTCAATACCACCAGTAAAAAGGTAAAAGAGACTTTCTTCAGCGTGTGTGCGTAATTCCTCTCTGTCCCCAGCCTCCATATAGACTGCCCCACTGCTTCTTACGCTGGCCTCAAGTCCCACTCCAAGCTGCCCCTTTACTATACGCTGCCCCGGAGGCCCAGCTCCACCTGTAGGGGGCTTTGCCATCCTTGCCGCAATACCATCGCCCTCCATCACCAGGTACTACAGGTGGCGTCACGAGACAACAAACTCTTATCCCCTGTACATAACCCCTCTTTGAAGTGTCACCAAGGCCACGGGCTCAGGCACCACCACCCGTGACATCCCCGTGAACCCCTTTGAGTCTAATACCCAAGTACCCCACGGGCCTCGACAAGAGCTGGTCATATGGTATACAGGAAACATGCCACCATATAAAATACATATTGTGGCCTGATAGACGCAGTATACATTATAGCCTAAACAACAACTAACTACTGGTTATAATATTGAATGGAGTATGTGAAAATATATTCTTATTAAACTGGAAGTATTCATTGAAGTGATAATCATAGGTCAGTGTCATCTCAAATAGCCATCTATAAAATACCTAGACGTAGGACAGTCGGTGTAGAGAAGCACTCATCAGGCCCGTGGAGGTATCTTCCAATTACTGCCACACACACAATGGCTCTGCACTAGTGATGGGCGAATCCCAATTTACTCGGAATCGCTTGACTCTAGCGAGTCCGAGCACAGGACTCGCTACTCGTTGCGAGTCTAGCGAGTCCAATGTTAATGAATGGGGAAGCGAGTAATAGCGAGTAGTGTGAGATTTACAAATCGCAGATGTGTCTCGGAAGCTTCAGCCTGAAGCAATCCTAGTTTTGTCATTTATTTGCATTGCTCGTTTACTTTGTAAGTAATCGCTGGGAAACTCGCACAGATAAGAGTCCTGTCTGCTCAGTGTGCTGGCTGCCAGCTCCAGGGTCCTAGAGCCCGCCTGCTGCCTGATGTAGCAGAGCTGAGATTGTTCTCAGTCTGCTCATTCCCTGTGTACAGACATGAATGTCTGTGCACAGAGATGATGTAGCAGAGCTGAGATTGTTCTCAGTCTGCTCATTCCCTGTGTACAGACATGAATGTCTGTGCACAGAGATGATGTAGCAGAGCTGAGATTGTTCTCAGTCTGCTCATTCCCTGTGCATAGACATCTATATGCACAGGGGATGTAGCAGAGAGGACATCGCGTTTTGGACTGCGTCCGACGGAAGAGGATTTTTTTAATTAAAGATGGAGTCCCTAATGGCTTTTTTTTTTATTTCTAATAAAAAATTTTCTTTGTGTTGTGTTTTTTTTAAAACAATTTAATAGAAATTCATGGCGGTCATGTCTAATATTGGCGTGACCGCCATAAATTTCGGGCTTAGGGCCAGCTGATAATACAAAGCTGGCCCTAACCTCTTTATTACCCAGCGTGCTACCGCCACCAGGGCCGCTGGAAGAGCGGGGTTCAGTGCCAGAGGATGGCGCTTCAATGAACGCGCCATCTTCTGGGGCAGCTGTGGGCTGCAATTTGCAGCGGGGGGTGCCCAGAAAGCTTGGGCATCCCTGCGCTGCGGATTCCAGACCCCAGCTGCTTAGCTGTACCTGGCTAGACATAGAAATTGCGCGGAGCCCCATGCATTTTTTTAAATTATTTCATGAAATTCTGAGATTCTGACTCTGACTCTGAGACTCTGACTCTGAGACTCTGACTCTGAGACTCTGACTCTGAGACTCTGACTCTGAGACTCTGGCTCTGAGACTCTGACTCTGAAATTCATGAAATAATAAAAAAAAAATGCGTGGGGCTCCGCACAATTTCTATGTCTAGCCAGGTACAGCTAAGCAGCTGGGGGCTGGAATCCGCAGCGCAGGGATGCCCAAGCTTTCTGGGCACCCCCCGCTGCAAATTGCAGCCCGCAGCCGCCCCAGAAGATGGCGCGTTCATTGAAGCGCCATCCTCTGGCGCTGAACCCCGCTCTTCCAGCGGCCCTGGTGGCGGTAGCACGCTGGGTAATAAAGGGGTTAATACCAGCTTTGTTATACAAGCTGGTATTAAGCCCAAGATTCTTAATGTCAGGCCACGTTTGACCCAGCCACTAAGAATCTCCAATAAAGGGTTAAAAAAACACAACACAGAGAAAAATTTTTATTTGAAATAATAAAAAAAGCCATTAGGGACTCCATCTTTAATTAAAAAAATCCTCTTCCGTCCGACGTAGTCCAAAACGCGATGTCCTCTCTGCTACATCCCCTGTGCATAGATAGATGTCTATGCACAGGGAATGAGCAGACTGAGAACAATCTCAGCACTGCTACATCATGTCTGTGAGCAGGCGGGCTCTAGGACCCTGGAGCTGCACAGAGAAGACAGCTGGATTCGGCTCGCAATGTAACAGCAGTTACTTTGCGAGTTTCCCTGCTATCACTGGCACAGTAGCCGAGTCTAATGCTAGACAATGACAATCCTAGTTTTGTCAGCGTTTCTGACAAAACTAGGATTGATATTGATTTGCACTGGACTCGTGCGAGTAATCACTGGGAAACTCGCAGAGTACCGAGTCCTGAGAGTCCCTTACTACTCGCCGAGTAACGAGTCCTAGCGAGTAGATTCGCCCATCCCTACTCTGCACCTCTAGATGACTAGATGGACGTGAAAAAAATAACTAAGTTTCACATAAATACTTATAAGTAAAATGCCATTGTCTTACCCTTCTTGAACTTACAGTAGACGGCAGCCTGTCTTCTGCCTATGACATTGTGTCAGCTGCGCAGGGTACAGTCCTCGTGCCTTTCCTGGGCCTATTAGATCTGCATTTTTCCAATATCCTGCCACAATTTGTAGTGATCTATGTAACCATAGCGTCTGATGTGACCCTTCTTCCCTGGCGATTGGATTGATTTCTACTACTGGAATTTAATAGGGGATATAGGAAACCCCAAACTAGTCATTGTTCTATAAATGGTGAAAAACAATTTGTGTTAAATATATAATAAAATCCCAGCTGAATGCAAATATACTTTCACTGTTTGTACATAATTAATTTGCAAACAAAAATGTAAAATATTGTCTGCTTAGGTCGTTGGCTGCATATGTCCAGATGGCTTCTCGGGACCATTTTGCTTGAATCTGTCTAAACCTTGTCAAGGACAACCGTGCTTCCCTGATGTGACTTGTCTAAATCAAAACACAGGTTCCCAATATGTGTGTAGTGTGTGTCCAGCCGGAACCGTCGCCAACGGTATAGATGGACAGAAGTGCTTTCTGTATGGTACGTTTTTATGGGTATATACAGTATATATATGATGCATAGATTAGCTGTATCCATAACCATCCATTATTGCTCATAGAGTGCATGCATTTACAAGTATTGACCGGCCTTTTGTTGCCTGCAGATCTTTGTTTGCCTCCTTATCCTTTCCCTTGTCATGAAAATGCTGACTGCATGAGATCCGGTAATTCATACACATGCCATTGCAAGCTAGGATTTACTGGAGATGGCAAAAATTGCTCAGGTAGGTAACATGATCAACCGCATACACAATATTTGTGAGGCACAAATGTGAAAACCAGAACAAAATAGTATTGCCATATTTACACCACTATTCTGGTCATTACATGAGGGATTTCCACTCAAGCAATCATGCTTGCATTGGGGAGACTCAAAAGATTAAAAGTAGTTAAAGGGAATCTGTCAGCAGATTTTTGCTATGTAAGTTCAGGACAGCATGCTGCAGGGGTTAAAAAACAAAAATTAAGTTGTGCCTCTCTTATCATTCCGTGTGCTATTGTTTAGGTAAACTAAAAGGCTTTATCACCTGGTGCTTACCATTACTAGGACTACATTGTCACAAGCAGGGCAGTATGACACACCCCCTGCTGTGATTAACACCTCACTGTCAATTGAAAATCTCTATAGAGAGCCTGGTGTGGGTGGGGCAGCCCTCCCAGCTCTGGTGCATGCCTAAATCTAAATGCTTTGATTGTGTCAGATTGGCTGCAGCCAGTAATCTAAGTTAAACGTTGTTGGATTCAGAGTTTCTATGGTTACATCACGCTGCTCTCAGAGGAGGTAGCAATATCCTGCTGACAGATTCCCTTTAAGACCAAAAGGCTAATAGAAGGGATCAAAACAGGTGACTCCAGCTTTAAAGCTATGGTGTGGGCATGTTCTTCTATCTTTTGAGTGTTCCCACCTTATTATGATTGGACAGCATCATAAAGGGAGAAATACATGCCCTCAATGAGTGAAAACTGTCCGAAAATGGTAATTAATTAGGTACCAAATACTTTGATTGCTAATATCTTAGAAAATTTGTCAAAATTTAAACAAAACATCAACGTTGCCCTTCACCTTGCTAAACAAATCTACTTCACCACCCAACAATCCAAAAAAAAACTCTTTGACACCTTTCACTCTCTCCTCAGTCCTAAAGTGCAGGCCCCTATCACTGACCTCTATGCTGATAATCTGGCCACTTACTTTATGGAGAAAAAAGACAATAGACAACTTCTGCCAGGAAATCAGCTCTCGGCCTCCAAGCGCTGTTACTCCCATTCTTTCCCACATCTCCTCTGGCTCACACTCCACATTTGACCCAGTTACAGAAGAAGAAGTCGCCAGGCTCCTCTCTTCCTCTCGTCTCACTACATGCATCACTGACCCCATTCCCTCACACTTGCTCCAGTCTCTCTCTCTCTCTCCTGTCGTCACTTCTCACCTAACCAAAATCTTCAACCTCTCCCACTCTTCTGGCATCTTCCTCTCCTCCTTCAAACATTCTATCATTACTCCATTATTAAAGAAAAATTCTCTTGACCCATCCTGCACAAATAACTACAGACCAGTCTCTAATTTCCCCTTCATCTCTACACTCTTGGAGCGCCTGGTCTACACCTGCCTCACCCGTTAGTTATCCACTCACTCTCTTCTAGATCCATTACAGTCTGGTTTCCACCCCCTTCACTCTACAGAAACTGCCCTCATCAAAGTGACCAATGACCTTCTGATGGCAAAACGTAATGGTGACGACTCTCTGCTTATTCTTCTTGACCTCTCTGCAGCTTTTGACAATGTTGACCACCATCTCCTACTCAAACTCCTATGTGCTGTATATAGCCCATTCACTATCTCCCCGGTCATAACTCTTCTTCAAACTCCACCAAACCCAAAAGCTTTACACAGATTGTCTGGTGACCATTCATGTAACTTTATTCCTATCCCCCATTTCCTTAAGAAGCCTTGACCATCCGTAGAATAAGCCTTTGTACTTTGTGTAACCCCTTTCCCGTTGCAGATTGTAAGCTCTTTTGAGCAGGGTCACCTTTATTTTTGTTTTGTTTATTCTATGCTTATTGTATTGTATCCAATTATTATACTGTATTCTTTCTCTACTGTAATTATTATATTATATATTTTTCGTTTAAGAACCACTGTATTGTAAAGCGCTGCCAAATATGTTGACGCTATATAAATAAAGATTTAATATTATTATTTATATTATATCCGATGTCCAGTTCAACATAAGCAATTTGGTTAAAGATAATTTGTCAGTAAAATTAACTTCCCAAAAATGCAGATTTTGCTCCTTGAAAGTCAAATTCATCAATACCTTTATATCTTCTGTGTGTTGCTGCATAAATGAGCATATTAGTTTATATACAAATATGATGTTAAGTGCTCTGGGTGTGGCTGAGCACTTCCTGAGCCTTTCCACATCCAGCACTGAAGTCTTTATAGCTTCATGAATTACCATGACCTGAAATCGTGGATGGTGATGCTTATTAAATGTAAGGAGAAAACCCATGTGAACATTTCTAGCAAGGCCAGGGCAAATCTTGTCTGGGTGAAACAGCTCTGTCCCCTGTGGCTATTACTTCATATATTACTTATAATATATGTTCTGTGTTCGCTACATGGGTCATGGGCATGTGAAGTTTGACAGGCAGGTAAACCTCTATCTACTGAATCCAATAAGAAGACTGTTGCTGCAAGTCTGTGTACTTTATTGAACATAGTAAATACAATTCAGTAAAACTTGGAACAATTGGGATATGTATAATTAGTGCATGTATAATACAGCAGAAGAATTCACAACACAAAATAGCTATACAATAAGCATACAACATCTACAAAGCTTGATTCTAACCTAGAATTCAACAGACTAGACAAGGGTAACAATTATAGCATCTGTTGGCTGCAAACAACATACATTTCCTTACCAGCAATGCTATCATTAGCGGGATGAAATGGTGAATGTCCTCTGTATGCGAGTATGAGAAAATAGATGCTTTCTACGCTCAAGGCATCACAAACGGGGAGGCAAACAAGCATGAAATGCAAAAGCTAGTGTTGATAAAAAAGTTCAGCCACTAGAGGGAGCTAAAGTATTCTATACAAACTAAATAAGGAATTTAGATTCTCAAGGTAGAACAATATATATACATACCGTATAACTTCATATTACATATATCTAATAGGAATTGTAATAACAACCATATTTATATACAGTTTTTAACTTTCTTGTATGTTTGTGTTACTCTTAATTCTAGATATCAATGAGTGCCAGAGTTTGTACGCATGTCCAAATGCCAAATTTGAATGTATCAATAGCCTCGGCTCATATAGATGCTCGTGTCTCTACAAAGGTGTTGAAGACTCACAATGTGGTAAGTTACAGTGAGGGTTTAATAAATACTTATAAATTATTATTATTATTATTTATTTATATAGCGCCATTGGTTCCATGGCGCTTTACATAAGCAGTGGGGGTAACAAGGACAGGTACAGTGCATATGAGCAGTCAATGCTTGCTGATACACGACGGGAGAGGATCCTGTATGGCACTATAAGGCTACAAAGTAGTAAACATATTATGACCAATGCCCCAAGGGGCAGAAATATTAAGCTTCACTTTCACATGGAGACCAGGGGTAAAAATGGTCCTTAGGGTGTGTCTGGAAAGGACAAAGGTGATTATGTAAATGAAATGACTATATGTCGAGCTCTGCTATCTTCCCTAAGATAAATTTAAAAGGTTACAAGGTACAAGATGTATGTATCTGGAGAATCTATGGACACCATCATAGATTATTGCTTTCTACTTTAACCATGTCCAGAATTTCTACCAAAGCCAATTATCTATGGTTAATACATTGTACCTCCTGTTCTCCTGATTATGGTGCCTTTGGACACTCCTATCCCCTCTATTTCATATGCCTTGAGCCATCTCTACATGCACTATCAATTTCCCCCAGTTAACTTGTAGCCAAAAATTAAGCTTTGACGTGAATAATTTTTCTCCAGTGGAGAATAATAAACCCACTAATAAATCGGAAATCAGCCCATCACTCTCCATTACCCTCCACCATGACCCATCAACCATTTCCCATCAACCATTTCCCTCCATCAACACCCACCATCCTCCATCCCCCCTATAAGGACCCATCACTCTTATTACCATCTACCATTTTACTTCATCCTCCACACGATCCATCATCTTCCATCACCACCTATCAGTCTCCATCACTCACCCAACCACTGTGCATCACCCCTATCACCACCCACCATCCTCTATTCCCACCATTCACTCTCCATCACCACCCATCACTTTCCAACACCACCCTGCGTCTCCACTGATCAACCTTCAATCCCCACCCAACATCCTCTATCCCCACCCACCATCCTCCATCACCAGCCATCATCCTCCATCACCAGCCATCATCCTCCATCAACAGCCATCATCCTCCATCCCCCCTATAAGCACCCATCACTCTTACTACCATCTACCATTTTACTTCATCCTCCACATGATCTATCATCTTCCATCACCACCTATCAGTCTCCCTCACTCACCCAACCACTGTGCATCACCCTATCACCACCCACCATCCTCTATTCCCACCATTCACTCTCCATCACCACCCATCACTTTCCAACACCACTCTACTTCTCTACTGATCAACCTTCAGTCCCCACCCAACATCCTCTATCCCCACCCACCATCCTCCATCACCAGCCATCATCCTCCATCACCACCCACCATCCTCCATCACCAGCCATCATCCTCCATCACCAGCCATCATCCTCCATTACCAGCCATCATCCTTCATCACCAGCCATCATCCTCCATCAACAGCCATCATCCTCCATCAACAGCCATTATCCTTCAGCTCCCGGGCTGTTAGTGCTTCTTTTCTTCGGCTTTACATCTTTGCAGATTATTATTTTGTTGCAGGACTACTTAGATACATATAATTAATGATCTTGTAGCTAATCGAGCTCCCACTTGTCATTCAGTCTTCACATTTAGGTAAATGTAACAAGCAGAGCGACAGGTAACATATCCGGAGCTCGGGGCTGGGATTACTATGTGAGGCTCATTAAATATTGCTAAATTGTTCCAACATGTCAGTCACAGACAGATCGCTCCCGCAGTACGTGGCTTGTGCTTGCTGTCATTACTGTTTTTAATTTATACCGTGACGATCTTGTATAAAGTGCCATAGAGCAAGAGATTTCTCGGACACATTGCCTTTATCGAAGTGTGAATTATTCCGGAACTCGATGTTGCTGTTCTGCTTTAATAGAAGTCCCCCATAGTGACTTCCCCCCATAAAGCAGACCAAGCACCTGCCATTTAATTTGGTTTTGACCTCCTCATTACGCATGCACCATCTCTGTCCCTGATTCAACAACACTGGAGCTTTGTATGCCAATCTTGATGAAGGGTTCACCGGTGTAAGATGCACGAAAGATGATAAAATAATGATATTTGCCGCACTTTTCATATCCCATGCTTCACCAGCAGAAATGTACATTTCTGTTGGAACTTGTGCAACTATTTTGTGTCTTCACTAAGCTGCATCTACATCTTCAAAACATTGTCAAGGATAGGAATAAAAACACCAAAAGTGACAACATTATGCAGTTATGTACTAGAAGGACCTGGCTGCCTCCTCCTGGAAACTCAACTGCAACTACTTTGACTATCTGGACTACAAAGATCAGGCTTCCTGGAGGTCCCAGGTTTTGTAAACCAAGGAACATAAAGTTCTGGAAGTAAACTGTAATGTAAGGAACATCAGACAACCTGAAAAACGCTGCAAACCACATTATAATGTGCGCTACAAAAAACGCACAGCGCCAAACACATTGCAATTTGGCAATGCCTTTTTTGCATTGGAGTCTATGGGTGCATTAACTCATCCATTTTTACACATTTACACATTAAGGGTGCGTGCACACGATCAGTGTATGCAGCGTTTTCGATGCAGCGTCTTGCCACTGCGTCCAAAACGCTGCGTAGTACAGTATAAGCATAGAGGATGGGATTTCAAGAAATCCCATCCTCACTATGCGTAACCCGCCTTTGGAGCTGCAGTGCGGGTTGCCGGGAGTGCGCTCCTCCTCCACATGTTCATTTCATGCTGCGGAGTCGGATGCGTCTTCCATCGAGTGACTGCAGGGAGAAGACGCCCTGCACCCGCCGCACACGGTGAGTATAGGGTGGCTGCGGTCTCCCTGCAGCCACCCGCGGCTTCTCTCAGGTCCGGAGAAGCTGCGTCCAACATGCAGCTCCTCCGGACCGTGTGCACGCACCCTTAAAAAGCATCCTTTTGGCGGATGCATGGCACAAGTGTGTGACCCCAGCCTCATGAGTGGGAGTTGGATGTTTGGCTTACTGACTCCACATTCCTGATTTGGGGGATGTATCTACATATAACAGAGCTCAAACTCCACCATAATGTTCGCAAATGGTAACGTTGGCAGTATTTTTATCAGAGCTCTTAGTGACGGCTAATTCTAAGGTATGAAAATTAGCGTGTCAGATTTCAACAGTTTAAAGGGAGTCTGTCAGTAGGATTTCAAACCCAAACAATTTATATGTGCATGTAGCTCTTTCAAAGACAAGTCCAGCAATAAATTTATATGGCCAGTCCATATCGTGGAGAAATCAGCATTTGACTTGATATGCAAATGAGGCTGAAGAGCTATTTGTAGATTTGAAGCCTCCGTCACTCCAGCCCTACATCTAGCCTCATTTGCATAACTATTCAAAAGCTGTTTTCTCAGCAATGGAGGAACAGACTGGCCATATAAAGGTATTGCTGGACATGGCTTTGAAGGAGCTATATGTGCATAGGAATAGTTTAAGGGTGAAATCCTGCTGACAGATTCCCTTTAAAGTGCAAGTTGATTTTGGATTTCTTGGCATGTCTTCACCATTCTCTATGAAAAAATGCTGAGATATGTGAAAATCCCAAGAGATCTGCAGCTTCCGAGATAACCTACCTCAATCATTTCACATTGAAAAGCTGATCATACACATTAGATGGATATGAGCTGAACCTGACGATGACACCAAGGCCAACCATCTAAGAGTGGTTTCACGTCAGCGTTTTTGCAAAACTGGTAAAAATGCAATGCGGCACACTTGCACCAAGGTTGCGCTTGTGCTAATGCATTGTAAAGGGACCTCCGGACATTTGTGGAGGCTTGCATTTTTGACAGTTATGTGGCACTTCCGGCACCGGGTGAATACCGCTGGTAGCAGCGTTTTTTTGTCCGACGCCGGAAGTGTCAGAAGTGCAGGATCACGGGGAAAAAGTGAGTCTTCACACATGTCTGGAGGTCCCTTTACAATACATTAGCGAAAGCACAACCTTGGCGCACGTGTGCCTCCAGGGTGCCACATCTGATTTTTGCAAAAAAAGCGCAATTCAGCCGGATTTGCAAAACGGCAGATCAGGCATACCTGAAGATCAAAACTTCAGGTTTGTCTGATCTGCCGTATTTGCAAATAACGCAGATGTGAAAGCAGCTTTATGTGGATGGAGGTACCAGCAGATGTTGAGAAAGGTAAGGATCAGGCAGTTAGATTTCGACATGTCCACTCCATTTGTTCTCAGGAAAATAGCCACCAGCAGAGCTTTCTGCTCATAGTTTATTATTCCTTTCATTGAAAACACATTCAGGCCCTGCATTCATTCATTTGGAAGAAAACAAAAATGTGGCAGACAGATCTCTAATGTATGGCCAGCCAAAATCACTGAGATCAGTTTTCTTCCCTATTCCTGGAACTTTTCTAAACAACAAATACTATATAAATATATGTAATTCCTCAATGACAAGCTCCCACCTGTGGAGACCCATTTCTAGTAAACTATGCACCACACTG
The DNA here is from genome assembly GCA_033576535.1 of Allobates femoralis. Lineage (NCBI taxonomy): Eukaryota > Metazoa > Chordata > Amphibia > Anura > Aromobatidae > Allobates > Allobates femoralis. The sequence goes on along the minus strand of JARQOC010000001.1, from coordinate 574,377,416 downwards.
GTCTCATAGTTAGGCCAGCTTCACACCACAGTTTTTACCTGTCAGGTTTGCTCTGATGTGAACCGGACCGAACCTGATCAGGTTTTGCCCCCATGTACCCCTATGGTGCTGGATAGCTGCTAGTTGGCCTCCGGTTTTGTGCTTTTCCAGGAGGATCCGGTTGTGATAATTTTTTGCCGTGGACACAAAATCGGAATCTGCATAATTTTTTGTGTCGGGTGCAAAAAACAAACAAAACCGGATCCTCCCGGATCCAGGACAATCTGGTGCCCATAACATGGGATCATGCCGGTTCCCGGATGCCTGGTACTGAAATGCAGCTCTGTCTATGGTGCTAAATGAGTGTGGCTGCATTTCAGAGCTGGAGCACAAACGAATCCAGCAAAAAACAGGATCGGAGGGCATATGTGCCCTCAGTTTGTGCTCCTCCGGTGCTGTCAGGTTGTGCCCGGTGCATCCTGCAAAACACTGGACAGGCTGACAGATAAAAACAGTGGTGTGAAGCCAGCCTTACTTTGAATTTATATGATAGGATTATATTCTGATATTAAGATTAAAGGTGACATGTTTTTCTTTTTCTAGGTAATTCAGGGAATCCACCAGGTAAGAATGGACATTATTTAGAGCTTTCTAATTATTTTTACACTTAATATGTTCATTCTGAATTGACTACCATTGAGGGAGGAAGTCTCTTGAATTGTTCGAGCTGAGCATCTTGCAGCCATGGTGTTTGGGTGCAGTTGTTGGCGTGTATCCTTTTTTTGTTTCTGTCCTGTTTGTCTTCCTTCCCCTATCTTATTACCATAAAGGTGAAGTCTAGTGCACTCACCCGCTTTTGCACTACTCAAGGTGAGTGGAGGGTCAGCATAGACACTAGGCACATGACAGCGACGGGGGGGGGGAAGGAACCGTATAGGGATGTAAGGGAGCTCTGGGTACAGACACAGGTGAATGTCAGCAGGTGATACATCCCCTCTCCCTATGTCGAGCCTCAGGCCCTGGGGTACTCGGGTACCAGGTTCGGTGGGGTGTACTAGGGGTGTCACGGGTGGCAGCGCCTGATCTCGTGGCCTGGGTGACACTTCAAAAAGGGTGTATTTACAGGGGATAAGAGTTTGTCATGTGACGCCACCTGTAGTACCTGGTGATGGGTCACCAGCGCCGCCACAGTCCGCCGGAGGTAGATGGTAGTGCGGCTAAGTTGGCAAAGCTCCCTACAGGTGGAGCGGGTCCTCAGGGGCAGCGTAGTATGAAGGGGCAGCGTGGAGTGAGGCTGTAGGTTGGGATCGGGAGTGATGGAGCAGTCTATAAGGGGCACCGGGAGCGGAGAGGAATGATGCACACACACTGTAGAAGTCTCTTTTACCTTTTTAATTGTGGTATAGCAGGTAAAGACGTCCAGGGCACTTATAGGTGATCAGGTGTACAGTGGGTCCCCACAGCAAGTGGGTATAAGGCCTCCTCTGCTTCCTTATGGTTCCTGAAGCCTGTCTGCTTGCAGCCAGACCAGCCTCCTCTCGCCTCAGGTCCTTGCTCTTTCCCTCTGTGTGGTCCACGGGTTACCTTCTCTGATCACTGCCTTGTGATGCCTCACTGCGGTGTCTGGCTCCCTCTCTCTGGACTCATAGGGGGACTGGGTGACTGAAGTCTCTATAGTGTGATGGGGTTTTATGTAGTCTTTAAGTATCCTACAGGTGCAGATCCCTGATGTCTGGTACGTCTCTGGGGAATTTCCACTAGTTCCTCACTCCCTTTGGCTCTGCTCCTCACCTTCTGTCCCCACTCCTAGGCTTGCGTGACATCAGAAAGGCCACTCCAGATCACTGGCTCGGGCCTAACCGCGGCACCGACCACCAGGACGTCTTCGCAGCTCTCCTAGCGTCTGCACACTCTAACTAACTCCGCCCCCAGCAGCAGTATTTATAGGGGATCTCACCTAAAGGTGGTGAGTAGCGCTTCCCATTCTGTGCAGGGGTGGAAGATGTTGCATGTAGTAGGTACCTGCTGTGGAAACCCTGCTGTGCATTAGGGAAGTCTGTGACTACCTGCGTGAGCAGGGCGCCACACCTACCATTAGCACCTTCCTCTCCTTACCATACCTGTTGTTACCCTTTGTGTTGTGCCACATGCTGGAAGTCGTTTATTCCAGCATGGCAGCCGATTTGCATAGATTTCTGTAACAACTTCCACAGCAAAGATGCAGTGTGTGAGTACAGCATAAAGTATTGAAATTAAACATATGACAGAGATAGATACCGTAAATAGCTAGATAGCTGATAGATACTAGTGCATCACAATGAATTAGAATATCATCAAAAAGTTAATTTATTTCAGTAATTCAATACAAAAAGTAAAATGTATAAATTATATAGAGTGATCTATTTCAATTGTTTTTGTCACGCCCCAGAGCCGTGGAATACTCGGAACCAGGCTGTTTAACACTTCTGGGGACATCTAATGTCGACACCTGGCATCCGTGACCCTGGGTTCAGTTGTAAAATGAGTTCTTGGCTTGTATAGGGAAAGGGGTGGTTTGAAAGGGAATTATTCATGACACCACCTGTGGTTTGTGGCTATAGGTAGCCAACACTGCTGCAGATCCTCTGGGGATGATGGACGGGCTGCTGGGATGTAGTGGCTCCCCACGGCCGGAGCCGGTCCCCAGGGCAGCAGGTGTAGTGATTAATAGTCTCTGGCAGGCAGGGATTACCTTAGGCCTCGTTCATTGGCCTTCACAGGCTGTCGCTGCAGGAATAACACAGTCTCACGCCATTCTGCAAATCTGTACCCGGGTTTACTTACAGCAGGTTCTAAGTACAACAGGTCAACGATGTTAAGACTCCTGGATAAGCTCTGGCCTGTGCAGTCTTTAGTAGAACGGGGATGGCAGGTATGAGATCCTCGGGGGTGTGCCTGTTCTTTAGCCTCTCACTGGTCCTGTCTCTCTCAGCACTATTGTAAGCGACTCTGCATGCAGAGCCCTGATCCTGCAAAGACAGGTATGAGTGGGTGACTGGTACCTTGTCCGGCTGCTATCTTGGGGTATATGCCAGTTGTGTGAGCAACAGCTCCTATGAAGCTCGTAACCTCTGGTTCAGCGGTCAGCGGTTCATGATAGACTCCCGTGCCGCCTTCAGGTCCATTCCGTTTCTGACCACAACCTCTCCGTCTGGTGGTATCAGACGTGGATTCGGGCGCATGGGCCAACTCAGCTCCAACAATGCCCCTAGGGTTCCTAGGCTTTCAGTACGAGTGTAGCACAGCTCAAGTCCTCTGCAGTTTTGCTATTCTTTGTCTTGCACTGGTCTCGTGTGCTTCACTCCTGCACGGTCCTCAAACTGAAACTAGCTACTGTGTTGTTCCACTGGGCCCTCCCCCCGGAGTTTTGTTCCCAGGGTCAACTGGGTCCTAAGTGTGTGTTGTGTGGTGTTGGGGACTCACCTTTACCATCACTCACCTTCTGACTACTGGTGGACCACACACACTGGCTTGAGTGCAGTACCCCATGTGGCATCCCGACCGGTGGGACACCACATTTATTTCTGTAAATGTTGATGATTATGGCTTACAGTCAACTGAAAACCCAAATGTCATTATCTCCGAAAATTAAGGGTTATGGATGAAGGGTTAAAAACTGTGCTGTTGTATTCCACAAAACATCAAAGGTATTCAAATATAAAGGACCTAAAACAGCAATATTACATTGATTTTTGATGATATTCTAATTCATTGAGATAGATAGATAGATAGATAGATAGATAGATAGATAGATAGATAGATAGATAGATAGATAGAAAAAAATTTCACAGCAGCACTCAGTTACTACCAAAATGTACACATGCTAATACGTGGTTTATATATGAGGAAAAAATTTAAAAACTTACATTTTTTTTTAAAAATTCAATATTCTTATCTTTTTATTTACTGGGATTCTTGGTACATATGTTGGCCAATATCTGCTTGCTCATCAACCACTCCACGGTGACCCCAAATCTGATGAATTTTTTCTGGTTGTTTGTTCCAGCATCGCAGCTTGCACCAGTTCACACTATATCTTGAGTGCTGTGCAGCTTTTTTCTGTTTATGTCTAATATGTGGAGTTGCTGGCTCCACAGCTACACTTAGCACCCTCATCACCCCCAGGTGGTCTGGGATTGAGATGGTGTCCACCCACTTAGAAGTGGGATAAGGAGGACAAGGAGGACAGGGATGTCAGCATAGGACTCATCAGATCTGGGGTCACCATGGAGTGGTTGATGAGCTTTTATTCTGTAGATAGATAGATAGATAGATAGATAGATAGATAGTGATTTGAAATACAAATTAGCAGATAGAAAGATTTCTAGATTGATTTCTATCTTATTTATTCTGAGAGCGATAACTGGACAAAAAGATATGAAAATATATGAGGTTTTCTGGCCTTCTTGGCCATGAATATCAGATTCCAACTCTCGCCACATCTGCCCATAAGCTACTTGAATGTGCCACGGCGCTGCCGCTTCATCATTCTTTACAATGGTCCATGCCATACTTTTCATTGCAGTTGTGCTGATCGCAGATTTGCGCCATTCATGTGGACCTTTAGTTGCGCTTCCTTTGCTGAATGTAATAAGTACAGTAGATGATCGCTGGATTTTGTATTTATAGGCTGGAATATCTTTAATTGTACTGTGAATTGGGTGAAACGAAACATAACTTCCCAGCAAGAATTTTCCAATCAACAAGAAAAAATGGTAAGTGCTAGCTAGCTATAGAGCCCCGCGTTGACTGGGTGTAATGCCCATATATGGCAGTATTGCCTATGTATGGTAATGAATATATATGTGTGTATGTATCATAACCCCACCCCCTCCCAGTACCCCTGTCCCTTCATAGCTTAGGCCCTACACATAGCCCCAGCCCTCCTGGTAGCCCTGCCCCTTTCATAGTGCTGCCCCCACATATAGCCTCACCCCATCATAGCTCCACAATTCCACATAGTCCTGGGGCGGGGCTATGTGGAGAAGGCGGGGATATATGGAGATGCAGGATGTGAAGTGGGTGTGGTTATGGGGAGTGGGCATGGCTGTGAGGAGTGTGCGTAGCAATGTGGAATGGGCGAGGCTCTTCAGAGTGAGCGTGGCTATTCTGACTGGGTGGGGCTTGATACATACGCACTCAGCTTTGCGGCTGTGTGGAGTGGGCAGGGCTTAATACGTTTGTTCCTCTCTGTGGGACGCAGCTTCCTACTGGCATAGGCGATCACCCTTTCTTTGCCTTCTTGCCTTTGCGAAAGGACAGCTTCAAGTCCCACATTGCTGGCGTCCGTGTACAGCAGGAATGGCAGGTTGTAGTCTGGGTAAGCAAGGATTTCTTCTCCTATCAGGGCTTCTTTCATCACTCGGAACGATTCCTCTTGTTCCTTGCCCCACCTCCACGAAGAATCCTTAGACTTGCCCTTCGTGAGTTGGCCTACTAGGAGGTCCTGCAGGGGAGCAGCCTTCTTGGTGTATTCCTTTATGAACCTCCTATAGTAGCCCACCAATCCCAGGAATTGACGTACTTCCTTCAGGGTCCTGGGTTCACACACATACATAAACACACTCCGCTTTATATATTAGAATCTGAACAGGTCAGTACGAGAACCAACATTAGAAGAGGTGAGTCTGACGACAGTCTGCACCGTTATAGAGCAGGGGTCCCTGTGGGTGGGATGAGACCCTGGCCAGGGAGGACTACATGACTTTAATGTGCGGGACTGTGGTGCCAAGTAGTAAGGAGGAGAACGAACGAACCACTGCTGTAGTACCAAGAATGATGGAGCATCCTAAAATAAAACTGTGCCTAAAAGCTAAACGTGCTGTAAAGAACTTGTTCATGGGTTGTGTGCAGACAGTACCAACGTGTTCACGGTTTTGTGCAACATTTTAAGTAAGACTGTTCAGATATAAATTAATATCTGTGTCTGGGAATCTGCAGAGGAAGAATCCTGGCCTACACAGTGGCCTAACTACAGATACCACTTGAACACATTAAGACCACACATCCATCCAGGATCACCGTGACCAACCCCTTCCCTCTTGCTCTTCAGGGCTGACCGTGGTGCTCAAGGCCTCCATTGTCTAAGGAGGACTGAGTCCCTCTTCCACGACTACTGCACCGCGGGCCATCCTCACATCGGGACAGTAAAGATGAATATGATTACACTGATACACAAAAAAGTCCTGCTAGTACAACCTACCTGTAATGTTCATCTAGGTGAGGTCTAGGTCCCAAATATAACTTAGTTCTTGTGGACAGATCAGTCATGGTTCGGGTGGGTTACGTAGCTGCCCATATTTCTTTAATGAATACATTCGTCAATGTAATTTCCAGCAAGTAAATTCAAAATTCCATCAATTGCTTCAAGGCAATCAGCTGCCCAGGAGCCGTAGCGTTGGTATTTTCAGGTAAATGCCAAAGAGATGAATTGCCTTCAAATTGGCAGTAGCACAAGCTAATACTGAGCACGATGTGGAGAGTTACCTGAAAGCAACAAGGGGATGTTTAGGAATGTTAAATTATTGTGCAGGAAATGTCAATAAAGGGCGATGGGGGGGAAGGAGGCCATGAGAGTTCTGGAAAAACACTGAAGCTCCAAATATTTCACTGTATTACATTTAGTACAAGTTCAAGTTTGCAAGAAGCCATAATATGCAGACCATAGAAGTGTATGTACTACCAAAATTTGAAAGAGAGGAAAGGGGGTATGTATCACAGAAATAGTGCCCCATTGAAGCCCTTTCGTGTCCCCACATAGTTCAGTTAGCCTTTTATGGCTACCACACAATATGCTGCCTCTCTACACACTCACGATGACCCTCCACATAGTATGATGCCCCAAAAAGGCCCCTCACAGTGCAAAGTGTGATAGCTCCCCCCCCACCGATTTAAACGCACAATATGATGCCCCCATTGTACCACCCATTGTCACACAGGACCAGGGGATGTACAGTGCATGGCGCAACACAGAGTTACAACTGGATATTTTTTGGAGAAGGAATGCCCTGATGATAGGGAGCGGGGAGTGCCTCTTGCCTGTGCCTTACCCTGACCTCCCCAATGCCCTAAGCAGGTCCTTCCCCTCTCCCCCCAACCCGCCACCATCACGTGCCTTGTCCATGACTGTCACCTTACTAGGCCTGTCTAGTGCCAAGGCCGGTGGGTACACCAAATGCCACTTCTGCTGTAATGCAAAATGGGAGCAGGTGGACAGATGGGAAAAGCATAAAGGATACATCCACTAGAAAGAAGACACCAGTAGCTACAGCCAAAGTCCAGCAGCAGCTTGACACCTCCTCAAGGTCTGTATAGAATGAACTATAACTGACAACAGATGTAGGAGCATATGGTTACTTAAAGGAAGGATGTTGCAGTCACAAACCTGGCCAAAAACAGATAACAGGTTTGGAACTGGCAGCAAGGAAAAACGGACACTAATCCTTGCTGGCACAAAAGAAATTACCGTATATACTCGTGTATAAGCCGACCCGTGTATAAGCCGACCCCCCTACTTTTGCCCCCAAAACCTGGGAAAACCTATTGACTCGTGTATAAGCCGAGGGTGGACCCCAGCACAGGTATACAGCCCCCAGCAGTGTGGTATACAGCAGCCACCCCAGTGGTATATACAGGCCCCAGCAGTGTAACAGCAGCCTCCCCAGTGGTATATACAGCAGCAGCCCCAGTGGTAGTATACAGCAGCCCCAGAGGTATAAACAGCCCCAGTGGTAGTATACAGCAGCCCCAGTGGTAGTATACAGCAGCCCCAGAGGTATAAACAGCCCCAGTGGTAGTATACAGCAGCCCCAGTGGTAGTATACAGCAGCCCCAGTGGTAGTATACAGCAGCCCCAATGGTAGTATACAGCAGCCCCAGTGGTAGTATACAGCAGCCCCAGTGGTAGTATACAGCAGCCCCAGTGGTAGTATACAGCAGCCCCAGAGGTAGTATACAGCAGCCCCAGTGGTAGTATACAGCAGCCCCAGAGGTATATACAGCCCCAGTGGTAGTATACAGCAGCCCCAGAGGTAGTATACAGCAGCCCCAGTGGTAGTATACAGCAGCCCCAGAGGTATAAACAGCCCCAGAGGTATACAACCTCCAGCACAAGCATACAGGCCCCTAGCAGAGGCTATACAGGCCCCCCAGTAGGGGTTATGCAGACCCCCCATCGCTTTAGACACCCCTTGCTGCAGGAGCATCAGAAATCTCACCCTCCGCCGTCCTCTGGAGCCACCGGGTCCTGGGTCATCGGTCCTAGTCTGTCCTCCTTCCTCCAGCCTCATCCTCGGTCCTCCGTGCTCTGTTCACCCCTTGCTGCAGGAGCATCAGAAATCTCACCCTCCGCCGTCCTCTGGAGACACCGGGTCCTGGGTCATCGGTCCTAGTCTGTCCTCCTTCCTCCAGCCTCATCCTCGGTCCTCCGTGCTCTGTTCTTCCTGTATGCACGCTTCTAATGCTGTGGGCGGGTTGGACGCAGCGGCGATGACGTCATGCTGCCGCGACGCCCACAGCACGGGAAGCGTGCACACAGGAAGAAAAGAGCACGGAGGACCGAGGATGAGGCTGGAGGAAGGAGGACAGACTAGGACCGATGACCCAGGACACCCGGTGGCTCCAGAGGACGGCGGAGGGTGAGATTTCTGCTGCTCCTGCAGCGACACGGGGTGGGGCGCACTGTATTATGCACGGCTCCCCCTTTCACTGATTGACACGGGGAGCCGTGCATATTTAATGAGCGGGGTCACATGACCTATCCTATTCCAGCCTCCCCCAGCCACCTCCAGCCCCCGGTTACTGTCCCTTCCCCACTCAGCCAGTATATGACTCACGTATAAGCCGAGGGGGGGACTTTTCAGCACATTTTTTGTGCTGAAAAAGTCGGCTTATACGCGAGTATATACGGTAACTATGGGACATTTAAATTCCACAGCTGTGACGCTATCACAAGTCTTCTTGTGACACCCACAATGTCTGATGCCCTCATTGCGACTCTTATACAGTATGCAACTTCCACATTGCAATCCTGCATTCATACAGCATAATGTCCCCACAATATGATGCCCTCACAGTGCTTTGTCAAATACACAGTATGATGTCCAATAGGCCTCACAAGCAATATGATGCTCAAAAGCTTCTTCTACCCCCACAAAATTGTGCCTCACCTAGCCAGTGGGATTTGGCAAAGAAGTCACGAACTAGTGAAGTAATCGTACTTCTTGCACTAAGTGTTGAACAGTGCATAGGCTGTGTGGTGGAGGAAGATGCTGAAGGCTCTCTGCTACATCATTGTATTCTATTGTACCTGCTCCCCATCCCAATTGCAGTTAAGTCTCACTACATCTTCAAACCATTCTCACACACATACGTACACTGCGTATAGAAAGTATTCAGACACCTTTACATTTTTCCCTCTTTGTTCATTGCAGCCATTTGGTAAATTCAAAAAGTTCATTTTTTTCTCTTTAATGTATACTCTGCACCCCATCTTGACTGAAAAAAACCCAGAAATGTAGATATTTGTGCAAATTTACTAAAAGAGAAAAACTGAAACATCACATGGTCACAAGTATTTAGACCCTTTGCTCAGACACTCATATTTAGGTCACATGCTGTCCATTTCCTTGTGATCCTTCATTGGAGTCCAGCTGAGTTTAATTAAACTGATAGAACTTAATTTGGAAAGGCACACGCGTGTATATAAGACCTCACAGCTCACAGTGCATGTCAGACCAAATGAGAATCATGAGGTCAAAGGAACTGCCCAAGGAACTCAGACACAGAATTTTGGCAAGTCACAGATCTGGCCAAGGTTACAAAAGAATTTCTGCAGTACTCAAGGTTTCTAAGAGCACAATGTCCTCCATAATCCTTAAATGGAAGAGGTTTGGGACCACCAGAAGTCTTCCTAGACCTGGCCATCCAGCCAAACTGAGCAATCGTGGAAGAACAGCCTTGGTGAGAGAGGTAAAGAAGAACCCCAAGATCACTGTGGCTGAGCTTCAGAGATTCAGTAGGGAGATGAGAGAAAGTTCCACAAAGTCATCTATCATCGCAGCCCTCCACCAATCGGGCCTTTATAGCACAGTGGCCCGAAGGCAGCCTCTCCTCAGTGCAAGACATATAAAAGCCCACATAGAGTTTTCAAGAAAACACATGAAGGACTCCCAGACTATGAGAAATAAGATTCTCTGGTCTGATGACACGAAGATAGAACTTTTTGGTTATAATTCTAAGCGGTATGTGTAGAGAAACCCAGGCACTGCTCATCACCTGCCCAATACAATCCCAACAGTAAAACATGGTGGCAGCATAATGCTATGGGGGCGTTTTTCAGCTGCAGGGACAGGACGACTGGTTGTAATTGAAGGAAACATGAAGGTGGCCAAGTACAGAGAAATCCTGGATGAAGACCTCTTCCAGAGTGCTCTGGACCTCAGACTTGGCAAAAGGTTCACCTTCCAACAAAACAATGACCCTAAACCCCCAGCTAAAATAACAAAGGAGCGGCTTCAGAACAACTCTGTGACCATTCTTGACTGGCCCAGCCAGATCCCTGACCTAAACCCAATTGAGCATCTCTGGAGAGACCTGAAAATGGCTGTCCACCAACGTTCACCATCCAACCTGACGGAACAGGAGAGGATCTGCAAGGAAGAATGGGAGAAGATCTTCAAATCCAGGGGGGAAAAACTTGTTGTATCATTCCCAAGAAGACTCATGGCTGTACTAGCTCAAGAGTTGCAAATACTCAATACTGAGCAAAGGGTCTGAATACTTATGAGCATGTGATATTTCAATTTTCCTTTTGTAATAAATTTGTAAAAATGTCTACATTTCAGCTTTTTTTCTGTCAAGATGAGGTGCAGAGTGTACAGTCATGAGGAAAAATGAACTTTTTTGAATTTACCAAAGAGTGAAAAATTTAAGCGGGTCTGAATACTTTCCATACCCACTGTCTGTATATATATACATACACATAACGAAACAGAAAAAAATCAGAAAAAACATATATATATATATATATATATATATCGTATATACTCGTGTATAAGCCGAGTTTTTCAGCCCAAAAATTGGGCTGAAAAGTCCCCCCCTCGGCTTATACACGAGTCACTCGGTATGCTGTGGGGGGGGCTGCACCGGTGGCTGGAGGAGGCAGGAGGGGGCCGCGGTGACCGCAGGCGGTCACGTGGGGCCGCCTCATTAGTGCAATGAATATGCACAGCATCCCCCCGTCCATCAGCGGCGGGGGGTTGCCGTGCATATTGCACTACACAGGCCCCCACCAGTAACACACAGCCCCCCCTCCTTAGTATGTCCCCCCCTCCTTAGTATGTCCCCCCCCCCAGGCTGCGGCACCTGTTAAAATAACAAACTTTAATACATCACCTTCCGGCGCAGCTCCTCCGCTCCTCCGGTCCCGGCTTCTTCTTCTTGCTTCCGGTGTCATGTGAACGGGCGCAGGAGATGACGTCAATTCCTGCGCACGGTCACAGAAGCCGGCACAAGATGGAAGAAGAAGCCGGGACCGGAGGAGCGGAGGAGCTGCGCCGGAGAGGTGATGTATGAATGTTTGTTATTTTAACAGGTGCCGCAGCCTGGGGGGTACATACTAAGGAGGGGGGGCTGTGTGTTACTGGTGGGGGTCAGTATACCACCACTGGGGGGCCTGTATACTACCACTGGGGCTGTATATACCTCTGGGGCTGCTGTATACTACCACTGGGGCTGTATATACCTCTGGGACTGCTGTATACTACCACTGGGGCTGTATATACCTCTGGGGCTGCTGTATACTACCACTGGGGCTGTATATACCTCTGGGGCTGCTGTATACTACCACTGGGGCTGCTGTATACTACCTCTGGGGATGCTGTATACTACCACTGGTGCTGCTGTATATACTTTTGGGGATGCTGTATACTACCACTGGGGCTGCTGTATACTACCTCTGGGGATGCTGTATACTACCACTGGGGCTGCTGTATATACCTTTGGGGCTGCTGTATACTACCACTGGGGCTGCTGTATACTACCTCTGGGGATGCTGTATACTACCACTGGGGCTGCTGTATATACCTCTGGGGCTGCTGTATACTAACTACTGGAGCTGCTGCTGTATATACCACTGGGGCTGCTGCTGTATACTACCACTGGGGCTGCTGCTGTATACTACCACTGGGGCTGCTGTATACCACACTGCTGGGGGCTGTATACCTGTGCTGGGGTCCACCCTCGGCTTATACACGAGTCAATAGGTTTTCCCAGGTTTTGGGGGCAAAAGTAGGGGGGTCGGCTTATACACGGGTCGGCTTATAAACGAGTATATACGGTAGTTAGATAACAAGTGGTAAAGCGCCTAAACTTTTTACCTACAGGTGTGCACGTTTTCTCAAATACCTGCCCTGGTATTCATCCAATAGGGTACCTTTACACGCGGCTACATTTCTAGGGTGGCTACAGGTAACTTACACTGGTTGCAGTGAACTCATGGAGAGATTATTCCATTTGTACACAGCAACAAGATAGAACCTTGTCTCCATGATTTCACTGCAACCAGTAAGTTACCTGTAGCCACCCTAGAAATGTAGCCGCGTGTAAAGGTACCCATAGAGTGAAAAAATGTAAAAACAGCACCATCAATTCCAAGAAGTGGATCTTTAATGCCTGTGGCGTGGTGACGTTTCGGACTTTATGTCCTTTCTCAAGCAATGTGTCAAACTAACAGCTTCTTATAGGTGCTCACTTACAATCAATCAATCAACAAATTATATATTAATTAGTAAAAAGGCCCGATGCAATTGCATCGGGAGTGCGGTGAAATGAATTGTGTGTATACAGGCGGGTGAGTGGCTAGCAGAGTATACATGGGGCTCTGTGGGTAGCAGACTATACAGGTGGGTCTGTGGGTAGCAGAGTATACAGACTGCTCTGAGGGTAGCAGATTATACAGGCGGCTCTCTGGGTAGAAAAGTATACAGGCGGCTCTGTGGGTAGCAGAGTATACAGGCGGGTTTGTGGTTAGCAGATTATACAGGCGGCTCTGTGTGTAGCAGAGTATAGAGAAGGCTCTGTGGGTAGCAGAGTATAGAGGCGGCTCTGTGGGTAGCAGAATATAGAAACGGCTCTGTGGGTAGCAGAGAATACAGGCGGCTCTGTGGGTAGGAGAGTATACAGGTGGCTCTGTGGGTAGCAGAGTATAGAGACGACTCTGTGGGTAGCAGAGTATAGAGGCAGCTCTGTGGGTAGCAGAGTATAGAGGCAGCTCTGTGGGTAGCAGAGTATACAGGCGGCTGTGTGGGTAGGAGAGTATACAGGCGGCTCTGTGGGTGTCAGAGTATAGAGGGGGCTCTGTGGATAGCAGAGTATGATGTGGCGGGAGGCTGGAGGAGTGAGGGGAGCAGAGGCTGGAGGGGTGAGGAGAGCAGAGGCTGGAGTGGTGAGGAGAGGTCCAGATGGAGGGGTGAGGAGAGGTCTGGCTGGAGGGGTGAGGAGAGATGCGGCTGGAGTGGTGAGGAGAGGTCCAGATGGAGGGGTGAGGAGAGGTCTGGCTGGAGGGGTGAGGAGAGATGCGGCTGGAGGGGTGACATCACCGCTCGGCGGCAGGACGTGGCTGCGTGCTGGGGCTGATCGGAGCCCCAGTCACACGGCATTGTCCTCTGCGGCGGGTTGGGTGATGCAGAGAGGGATCAGTTCTTGCCCTCAGGTCACACATGTGACCTGAGCGGAAGGAGTGGATTGGGCGGTGTGTGGTAAAGACAGGACGGTCATCCGATTGGTCTAAGACGCCAAGTCCTGGGCAATGGGATGGGCGTCCTGTGTTTACAACACAGCGCCCAATCCGCTTGCAGGGGCGGCGGGGGCAGGCAATGGGAGTGAGCGGGGCGTGTCAGGCTTTGCAGGCTGACACGGTCCGCTCACTCCCATTGGCTGTTGCCGGCCACAGGACGACGTCCCTGGCTCCTGGCACCCGGCCACAGCCCGTAGACCGCTACTCCACCAGCATGGCGACATTGAGAGCCCAGTGGTGAGAGAGTGGCGAGGGGTGGAAGGCTCCGGCGGCATCCGGGCAGCATGGACCTCGCGGAGGGCGCAAGGGCGGTGGCGATGGAGCGGGGCCGACGGTTGGCAGGATGGCAGCGGTGTCAGGTAGTGCGGCTGAGGATGGAGGAGGCTGAGAGGCTGGAGGAGGCTGTGAGGCTGGAGGAGGCTGTGAGGATGGAGAGGCTGTGAGGATGGAGGAGGCTGTGAGGCTGTGAGGCTGGAGGAGGCTGTGAGGCTGGATGAGGCTGTGAGGCTGGAGGAGGCTGTGAGGATGGGGAGGCTGTGAGGCTGGAGGAGGCAGTGAGGCTGGAGGAGGCAGTGAGGCTGGAGGAGGCAGTGAGGCTGGGGGAGGCTGTGAGGCTGGAGGAGGCAGTGAGGCTGGAGGAGGCTGTGAGGCTGGGGGAGGCTGTGAGGCTGGAGGAGGCTGTGAGGCTGGAGGAGGTTGTGAGGCTGGAGGAGGCTGTGAGGCTGGAGGAGGCTGTGAGGCTGGAGGAGGATGTGAGGATGGAGGAGGCTGTGAGGCTGGAGGAGGCTGTGAGGATGGGGGGCTGTGAGGATGGGGAGGCTGTGAGGCTGGAGGAGGCTGTGAGGCTGGAGGAGGCTGTGAGGATGGGGAGGCTGTGAGGCTGGAGGAGGCTGTGAGGCTGGAGGAGGCTGTGAGGCTGTGAGGATGGGGAGGCTGTGAGGCTGGAGGAGGCTGTGAGGCTGGAGGAGGATGTGAGGCTGGAGGAGGATGTGAGGCTGGAGGAGGATGTGAGGCTGGAGGAGGCTGTGAGGATGGGGAGACTGTGAGGCTGGAGGAGGCTGTGAGGCTGTAGGAGGCTGTGAGGATGGGGAGGCTGTGAGGCTGGAGGAGGCTGTGAGGCTGGAGGAGGCTGTGAGGATGGGGAGGCTGTGAGGCTGGAGGAGGCTGTGAGGCTGGAGGAGACTGTGAGGCTGGAGGAGACTGTGAGGCTGGAGGAGGCAGTGAGGATGGGGAGACTGTGAGGCTGGAGGAGACTGTGAGGCTGGAGGAGGCAGTGAGGATGGGGAGGCTGTGAGGCTGGAGGAGGCTGTGAGGCTGGAGGAGGCTGTGAGGATGGGGAGGCTGTGAGGCTGGAGGAGGCTGTGAGGCTGGAGGAGGCTGTGAGGCTGGAGGAGGCTGTGAGGATGGGGAGGCTGTGAGGCTGGAGGAGGGTGTGAGGCTGTAGGAGGCTGTGAGGATGGGGAGGCTGTGAGGCTGGAGGAGGCTGTAGGAGGCTGTGAGGATGGGGAGGCAATGAGGCTGGAGGAGACTGTGAGGCTGGAGGAGACTGTGAGGCTGGAGGAGGCAGTGAGGATGGGGAGGCTGTGAGGCTGGAGGAGACAGTGAGGCTGGAGGAGGCTGTGAGGCTGGAGGAGGATGTGAGGCTGGAGGAGGCTGTGAGGATGGGGAGGCTGTGAGGCTGGAGGAGGGTGTGAGGCTGTGAGGATGGGGAGGCTGTGAGGCTGGAGGAGGCTGTAGGAGGCTGTGAGGATGGGGAGGCTGGAGGAGGCTGTAGGAGGCTGTGAGGATGGGGAGGCTGTGAGGCTGGAGGAGACTGTGAGGCTGGAGGAGGCAGTGCGGATGGGGAGGCTGTGAGGCTGGAGGAGACATTTACTGTACTGAGCATGCTCAGTACAGTAAAAGGTCTCCAAACAGGAAGGCAGAGGTTAAAAAAAAGAAAAGTTAATGCTCACCTCTCCCCGAGCCCCCGCCGTCTCCTGCCGTCTTCCTCCAGGCTTCCTCCAGGCTTCCGGTGGCTGCCGCAGGCTCCGAGTGTCTGCAGAGCTCGTCTAGTGCAGTTGAAGACCTGCGGTGATGTCACAGTCACAGTCACGTGACACCAGGTTACCATGCAGTAACCTGGTGTCACAGTCACAGGAGATAAATAAGTGGCTCAGGAATTGGTGTAGGAAGGAGGGGTTTGGGTTCCTGGAGAACTGGGCCGACTTCTCTGTTGGCTACAGGTTCTATGCTAGGGACGGGCTGCACCTCAATGGGGAGGGTGCAGCTGTGCTGGGGGAGAAAATGGCTAGAAGGTTGGAGGAGTGTTTAAACTAGGGATTGGGGGGGAGGGTATTCATTGTATAGGAGGGGAAGATAGTGTAAACAGTAACCTGGGCACAAGTAATAAAATTGGGGGTGGCATGGGGGGTGGGGTTAGAACAGTCAATCTAGTAGGAAGGAATAGAGGTAAAGAGAGATGCATAAAGTGCATGTTCACTAATGCCAGAAGCCTCACCAACAAAATGGAGGAATTAGAATTGATTTTGTTGGAAAATAATTATGACATGGTGGGGATTTCAGAGACTTGGCTGGATGAGAGCCATGACTGGGCTGTTAATTTACAGGGCCATTGTCTGTTCAGAAATGACCGTACAAATAGGCGAGGAGGAGGTGTATGTTTATACGTAAAATCATTCTTAAAACCCATCCTGCGTGATAATATAGGTGAATCTAATGGAAATGTAGAGTCTCTGTGGGTGGAGATAAGGGGAGGGGGAAAAATAATAAATTACTGATAGGGGTTTGTTATAAGTCCCCAACAATAATGGAAGTGGAGGAGAATATCCTCATAAAGCAAATAGATGAAGCAGCGACTCAGGGAGAAGTCATTATTATGGGGGACTTCAACTACCCTGAAATACATTGGGGATCAGAAACCTGCAGTTCCAGCAAAGGTAATAAGTTTTTGAAAACTATAAGAGACAATTACCTTTCACAACTGGTTCAGGACCCAACAAGAAGGGGGGCACTGCTGGACCTAATATTAACCAACAGGCCAGACCGCATATCAAATATACGGGTTGGAGGTCACTTGGGTAATAGTGATCATAACTTAATAAGCTTTCAAGTATCCTTTACTAAGACGTGTAGTAGAGGGGCCACAAGGACACTAAACTTCAGGAAGGCAAATTTCCAACGGTTGAGAGATGATCTTAGTGCAATAAACTGGGACGATGTCCTGAGACATAAAAGTACACAACACAAATGGGAGATGTTTATTAGCATCCTGAATAGGACTTGTGCACAATATATACCCTATGGGAATAAGCATGCTAGAAATAGGAGGAAACCACTATGGCTAAATAAAGCGGTAAGAAGTGCAATATGTGACAAAAAGAAAGCATTTAGGGAATTAAAGCAAGTAGGTAGTGATGAAGCATTAAGTAAATACAGAAAATTAAATAACATTTGTAAAAAGCAAATCAAGGCAGCAAAGATTGAGACAGAGAGACTCATTGCCAGAGAAAGTAAAAAGAATCCCAAAATATTTTTTAACTACATAAATAGTAAGAAACTAAAAAATGATGGTGTTGGCCCCTTTAAAAATAGTCTGGGTGAAATGGTGGATGAGGATGAGGAAAAAGCAAATATGCTAAATGACTTTTTTTCAACAGTATTTACACAAGAAAATCCCATGACAGACAATATGATAAGTGATAACAAAAATTCTCAATTAAACGTCACCTGCTTAACCCAAGAGGAAGTACGGCATCGTCTAAAAATCACTAAAATTGACAAATCCCCGGGCCCAGATGGGATACACCCCAGAGTGCTGCAGGAATTAAGTACTGTCATAGATAGACCATTATTTTTAATATTTAAAGATTCCATAATAACAGGGTCTGTACCACAGGACTGTCTGGCGTATAGCAAATGTGGTGCCAATATTCAAAAAGGGGACAAAAACTGAACTTGGAAATTATAGGCCAGTAAGCTTAACCTCTACTGTGGGTAAAATCCTAGAGGGTTTTCTAAGAGATGCTATACTGGAGTATCTGAAGAAAAATAACCTCATGACCCATTATCAACATGGTTTTACGAGGGACCGTTCCTGTCAAACTAATCTAATAAGCTTCTATGAAGAAGTAAGTTCTGGACTGGACCAAGGAAATGCAGTGGATGTGGTGTATATGGACTTTTCAAAAGCTTTTGATACGGTGCCACACAAAAGGTTGATACATAAAATGAGGGCAATGGGGATAGGGGAAAATATGTGTAAGTGGGTTAAGAACTGGCTTAGTGATAGGAAACAAAGGGTGGTTATTAATGGAACACACTCAGAATGGGTCACAGTTAACAGTGGGGTACCACAGGGGTCAGTGTTGGGCCCGCTTCTATTTAATATATTTATTAATGACCTTGTAGGGGGCATACAGAGTAGAATCTCAATATTTGCAGATGACACTAAACTCTGCAGGGTAATCAATACAGAGGAGGACAATTTTATATTACAGGAGGATTTATGTAAACTAGAAGCTTGGGCTGCTAAATGGCAAATGCGCTTTAATGGGGATAAATGTAAAGTCATGCACTTGGGCAGAGGAAACAAAAGGTATAATTATGTGCTTAATTGTAAAGCACTGGGCAAAACTGTCACTGAAAAAGACCTGGGTGTATGGGTAGATGACAAACTCACATTTAGTGGCCAGTGTCAGGCAGCTGCTGCAAAGGCAAATAAAATAATGGGATGTATTAAAAGAGGCATAGATGCTCATGAGGAGAACATAATTTTACCTCTATACAAGTCACTAGTGCGACCACACTTAGAATACTGTGTACAATTCTGGTCTCCGGTGTATAAGAAAGACATAGCTGAACTAGAGCGGGTCCAGAGAAGAGCGACAAAAGTTATTAGAGGACTAAGGGGTCTGCAATACCAAGACAGGTTATTAAACTTGGGGTTATTTAGCTTGGAAAAACGAAGGCTTAGGGGTGATCTTATAATAATGTATAAATATATGAGGGGGCAGTACAGAGACCTTTCTAATGATCTCTTTACTCTTAGGCCTGAGACTGGGACAAGGGGGCATCCTCTATGTCTGGAGGGAAGAAGGTTTAATCATAATCACAGACGCGGATTCTTTACTGTAAGAGCAGTGAGACTATGGAACTCTCTGCCACATGCTGTTGTAATGAGGGAGTCACTACTAACATTTAAGAAGGGCCTGGATGCCTTTCTTGAAAACTATAATATTACCAGTTATATATACTAGATTCTTTGATAGGGCGTTGATCCAGGGAATTAGTCTGATTGCCGTATCTGGAGTCAGGAAGCAATTTTTTCCCCCAATGTGGAGATTAGTGTTGCCACATGGGTTTTTTTTTGCCTTCCTCTGGATCAACATGTTAGGCTATGGGTTGAACTAGATGGACTTAAAGTCTTCCTTCAACCTTAAAAACTATGTTACTATGTTACTATGTTACAGGTGCCCCTCATATCCTCCAGGGAACTCATGTATTCACATTGTGGTGTCCTGTAATCACCACGCTGTCTTCGGCGTTTTCCTGTATCTACTGCGCATGTCCGTGACCGGAAGTGACATCATACCCATCATCCTCTATGTTGCGCATGCGCAGATCATTTCTGAGGCTAGCGGCGCCATCTTTAGTAAGGTCCGCTTCTATAGATATTCTAACATAGTCCAATTGATCAAATAGCGTTTCAAAACACATTAACTATTGGGGGACTACTCTATATCAAATATAAGTACTATGCATATACTTTTTATTAAATAATCATTATTCCAGGGAGTATCGAACCCAACATAACGTTTGTACTCAGGTCTGACCAAAAGGTCAATTTTCTAGCGTCACTCAGTGTAGGAGGTTTCCACTTTCAATGGAAACATCTCCACTTATCATGCTGTTCAAGATCACATGAGATTTTATCCTCAGGATCTCAGCCCACGTGTCGCTATAGACCTATTCCAAATTAGTTTATGATTTTCTATGTCGATCTCCCAATAAATGTCATACCACAATTGTATTTTTTATGCAATTCTTTATTACTTTTTTCAAAATGTGATTTATAATATTTTACCCAGACCTTTTTGAGAGAACAATCTTATTCCCCTTAGTATTACTTTTTAACTATCTAGAAATTTCTTTGTCAACATTATAGCCACTTATGCGCAAATTTTAAATAGACAGCGTTGGTCATCTGACTATCCACATATTGTGAGCATGGATCCCATTTGGAACAAGGAGCACCTGAATAAAAACATAAACGAACAATTAGTATCAAAGAACTGAACGGTGTCTTTCAAACATTAGTACGTCACTCAGATACATAAGTGAGACATAGAAAAAAATATAAAAGAGATGTTTCTAAATAACACTTGTTTCAAAGTCAACGTTGAGGCCATTAGGTCTCAACGTATTTAACCTTATTATCCTTTTATGTCCTTTTTCCACAAAATGCCTTGACACCAGTAAATCTTACCGTTTTTTCCTAATGGTATGTCGGTGTAAATTTAATCTTGTCTTAAAATCGCAAGTCGTTTCACCGACATACCATAGGTTGCAAGGACATTGTAATACATATATCACAAAGTTCGAATCACAGGTTAAAAGATGTTTAATCCTAAATTCCTCATTGGTTACTGGGTGGCGAAATATGTTTCCCCTGAGTATCAAACAGCAATTTATGCATGACAAACAAGGGAAGCAGCCGTTCCTGTCTATTCCAGTGACAGATTTCTGATGTGACTTCTTGAAGGGCTCAATGTCAGATTTGATTAAAGTAGAACCCAGGGTACGGTTACGTTTGTACGAAAATATTGGTGGCTTTGAAAATTCCTTCACCTGTGGCAAGCATCTATGCAGTGGCGTAACATTCACGGTCGCAGGGGTCGCGGCTGCGACTGGGCCCGGACCTATAGGGGGCCCGGCGCCCGTGTAGCCAGCCGCCCCCTGCGCCGCGCGATTCCGGCGATCTCTGCGCCCGGCGATCCCTGCGCCCGGCGATCCCTGCGCCAGCGCCGGGCGCAGCACACACCGCCGCACAGAGTCAGGAAGCTGTCCGGCCACATCCTATTCCTTCCCAGCAGGTCAGGTGACTGACGCTGGTCAGGTGACCAGGGACTTGCGCGGTGGCTCCGCCCCCTCCTCAGTCTCCTGCCCGGTGCCCCGGTAGCCATGTGTTTGGTCCTGGACTCCTGGCCGCTCATGGAAGAGAAGAAGAGAGCGGAGGACAATGGTGAGAGGAGAAGGAGGTGAGCTGGGGACACAGGGGAACGGGGCACACAGAAGAACGGGGGACAGAGGAAGAGGAGAGCTGTGGACACGGGAAACAGGAGGAGGAGAGCAGGGTAAAGAAGGACGGAGGACACAGGAGGAGGAGAGCAGGAGACAGAAGAACAAAGGACAGAGGAGGAGGAGAGCTGGGGACAGAGGAGAACTGGGGACAGAGAAGGAGGAGAGCTGGGGACAGAGGAGAACTGGGGACAGAGAAGGAGGAGAGCTGGGGACAGAGGAGAACTGGGGACAGAGAAGGAGGAGAGCTGAGGACAGAGGAGAACTGGGGACAGAGAAGGAGGAGAGCTGAGGACAGAGGAGAACTGGGGACAGAGAAGGAGGAGAGCTGGGGACACAGTAGGAGGAGATCAGGGGACAGAGGAGAACTGGGGACACAGGAGAATGGGGACAGAGGAGGAGGACAGCTGGGGACACAGGAGAACTGGGGACACAGGAGAACGGGGGGCAGAGGAGGAGGAGAGCTGCGGACACAGGAGAACTGGGGACACAGGAGAACGGGGGGCAGAGGAGGAGGAGAGCTGGGGACACAGGAGAATGGGGACAGAGGAGGAGGAGAGCTGGGGACACAGGAGAATGGGGACAGAGGAGGAGGAGAGCTGGGGACACAGGAGAATGGGGACAGAGGAGGAGGAGAGCTGGGGACACAGGAGAACTGGGGACAGAGAAGGAGGAGAGCTGGGGACAGAGGAGAACTGGGGACAGAGAAGGAGGAGAGCTGGGGACAGAGGAGAACTGGGGACAGAGAAGGAGGAGAGCTGAGGACAGAGGAGAACTGGGGACAGAGAAGGAGGAGAGCTGGGGACACAGGGGAACGGGGCACACAGAAGAACGGGGGACAGAGGAAGAGGAGAGCTGTGGACACGGGAAACAGGAGGAGGAGAGCAGGGTAAAGAAGGACGGAGGACACAGGAGGAGGAGAGCAGGAGACAGAAGAACAAAGGACAGAGGAGGAGGAGAGCTGGGGACAGAGGAGAACTGGGGACAGAGAAGGAGGAGAGCTGGGGACAGAGGAGAACTGGGGACAGAGAAGGAGGAGAGCTGGGGACAGAGGAGAACTGGGGACAGAGAAGGAGGAGAGCTGAGGACAGAGGAGAACTGGGGACAGAGAAGGAGGAGAGCTGGGGACACAGTAGGAGGAGATCAGGGGACAGAGGAGAACTGGGGACACAGGAGAATGGGGACAGAGGAGGAGGACAGCTGGGGACACAGGAGAACTGGGGACACAGGAGAACGGGGGGCAGAGGAGGAGGAGAGCTGGGGACACAGGAGAATGGGGACAGAGGAGGAGGAGAGCTGGGGACACAGGAGAATGGGGACAGAGGAGGAGGAGAGCTGGGGACACAGGAGAACTGGGGACACAGGAGGAGGAGAGCTGGGGACACAGGAGAACGGAGGGCAGAGGAGGAGGAGAGCTGGCGACACAGGAGAACTGGGGACACAGGAGGAGGAAAGCGGGGGACACAGGAGGAGGAGAGCTGAAGACATAGGAGAAGGAGAGCTGGGGAGAGAAGAACGGAGGACACAGGAGGAGGAGAGCAGGGGACACAGGAGGAGGAGAGCTGGGGACACAGGAGGAGGAGAGCAGGGGACAGAAGAATAGAGAACACAGGAGGAGGAGAGGGGGGGACACAGGAGGAGGAGAGCAGGGGACAGAAGAATAGAGAACACAGGAGGAGGAGAGGGGGGACACAGGAGGAGGAGAGCGGGGGACAGAAGAATGGAGGACACAGGAGGAGGAGAGCAGGGGACAAGAACGGAGGACACAAAAGGAGGAGGGTGGGGGACACGAGGAGAGCTGGGGACAGAAGAACGGAGGACACAGGAGGAGGAAAGCGGGGGACACAGGAGGAGGAGAGCGGCGGACACAGGAGGGGGAGAGCTGAAGACACAGGAGAAGAAGAGCTGGGGAGAGAAGAACGGAGGACACAGGAGGAGGAGAGCGGGGGACACAGGAGGAGGAGAGCAGGGGACAGAAGAATAGAGAACACAGGAGGAGGAGAGCTGGGGACACAGGAGAGCGGGGGACACAGGAGAATGGGTGTCAGAGAAGGAGGAGAGCTGGGGACAGAGGAGGAGGAGAGTTGGGGACACATGAGAATGGGTGACACTGGAGGAGGAGAGCGGGGGACACACAGGAGAATGGGGGACAGAGGAGGAGGAGAGCAGGGGACACACAGGAGAATGGGGGACACTGGAGGAGGAGAGTGGGGAATACAGGAGAATGGGGGACAGAGGAGGAGGAGAGCTGGGGACAGAAGACCGTAAACACAGGGGGAGGAGAGAGGAGGACACAGGAGGACGGGGGACACAGGAGGAGGAGAGTGGGGGACACAGGAGAATGGGGGACAGAGGAGGAGAGCTGGGGCACAGGAGGAGGAGAGCAGGGGCACTAAAGAAGGAGAGCAGAAGACTCCACTACTGGAATAGGCTAACATGTGGGGTGACACTGGGTTTTGGAGTGAGTCTACAGTTTTGTGCAGTTCTCACTAATGCTATTTTTCAGATCTCGGTAGGGCTGCATATATAAGGCTGTGTGCTGATGATAAGGATACGCAGTGGTTTGGACGCAGCATCTTGTTGCTGTATTCAAAACCGCTGCGTAATACAGTATAAGCACAGTGGATGGGATTTGTAGAAATCCCATCCTGACTATGCATAACCTGACCACAGCGTTCTGACAGCTGCGGTGTGGGTGTCCGCTCCTCCGCATCTCTGCAGCATGTTAATTTCATGCTTCGGAGTCAGAAGCGGTTCCAATCGGGTGACAGCAGGGAGAAGCCGCCCTGCACCTGCCACACATGGTGAGTACAGGGCGGCTGGGGTCTCCCTGCGGGCACCCGTGGCTTCACTCAGGTCCGGAGGAGCTGCGTCCAACACGCAGCTCCTCCAGACCGTGAGCTCATAGCCTTAGGCTGCATATATAACACAATATATAGAGAGATATAAGGCTGCACTACATGGAGAGCTATGAGGCTACATATATAAGGCTGCAATATATGAGGCTGTACTATAAGGAGAGCTGTGAGGCTGCATATATAAGGCTGCACTATATGAGGTTGTACTATAAGGATAGCTATGAGGCTGCATATATAAGGCTGTACTATAGAGGCTGCACTACATGGAGAACTGAGCCTGCATTATACTATATGGAGGACTGTGAGGCTGCATTATACTATATGGAGGCCTGTGAGGCTGTATTATACTATATGGAGGTCTATGAGGCTACTATATGTAGGATAGTGGGGGTACATTATAATAATTGGATGACTATTGGGGCTAACCTTATGAATGGGGGACTATGGGATGCATTATAATAATGGGATGGGCTATATTCCAGGAGGAGGACCATATATAGCAGGCTAGGAGACATATTTAGATGGATAAGCTCCATATTCCAGTAGGATTACCATATATAGCAGGGGTCAATTTGTGAATCTTTATAGATCTTAGAATGTTACATGGGGCCCAAACATCGGACCAATATGTGCTCGCGCGGGGGGTAAGAGGGGGGCCCAGGTCTGAATTTCGCATCGGGGCCCTCCAGACTCTAGTTACGCCACTGCATCTATGCAACATACCCCAATGCTTCCGTACAATTTCAGCAACTGCTTTACTTTCCTCACAATAGGTTGTCACCATAGGGATCCTATCAAAATCTTTTCCCACTTTTTCCTGATCAAGGATATCCTGTCTCTCCCGTTCTTCCACCTTCAGTTTTTCTTTATTCAACAGACGAGATGGATACCCTCTATCCAAAAACTTTATCATTTTCTCCATTGCCTTATCACATGATTTTTCATCGCTTTCAATCCGTTTAACTCTTAATAGTTGACTATAGGGAATCCCTTACAGCGTTTTTTTAGGGTGTTGACTAGCATATAACAGTAAATCATTTTTATCTGTTGGTTTTATAAATAATTTTGTAGCAAGTTTACCTTCCACCCTCTCTACATCAACGTCTAAAAATTGTATATTTCTATCCGAGTGTACAAGAGTAAAGTTTATAGTTTCATCTATAGTGTTGAGGTATCTGTGAAATTCCAGTAACATATCCTCATCACCCGTCCATATGAGGAAGATGTCATCTATGTATCTCCACCACGCAGCTACATAGTCAAGATGAGGTGCAGAGTGTACACTCATGAGGAAAAATGAACTTTTTTGAATTTACCAAAGGCTGCATAGAAGCAAAGAGTGAAAAATTTAAGCGGGTCTGAACACTTTCCGTACCCACTGTACATATATATATATATATATATATATATATATATATATATATTGTGGCGATGCAACCCATGGCCGAGTGTATCACACGGGTGGTCGGTATATGGCTCTGTTCACATTTATCCGGTTTTACTGTGGGTATGTGTGGCACCCTGGCACCTGTTGGGCACCACAGAAATCCTTAGGTACAAATGGAGTAAGTAACAGCACAGCAAAACCACAACACAAACAACACTTAGAACACCTGGTTTCACCCCGAGCCTCTAGGGGGAGCTACCACTGGTGACTTCTAACCAGTTCCCCCTATAAATAGAGTCTTGGAGGGAGAAACTGCAGAGTGTGGTAGACGCTACAAGAGCTGCCTGCCTGTGTGAAACCTCCACCCTATGAGGAACACACTAGGCCCTGCTAGCCTGTTAGCCAGTGGAGATCCCTGCAATTGGGATAATAGGAAGAAGGAGATCACCTCTCAGGAATACAGAGTTAATCCGACTCTTTCCAAATCATCCGGTTACTGGAACCGAAGCTGTGGAAGCTACAAAGCCCTCACAGAGAACCAGCACATCCAACAGGAGGTTTAGCCACCTGTTCCACCTGATGCACCCACCCACGAGAGCCCAGGGAAGAGTACTGATCCTGCTCAGACCCTTTTACAGTGCCCTCAGTGCTGCTAACCAGGTGAAGCAAGTTCCATTGAACACCCTGCCCGGTCCGGCTGGATTCCACATCCACCCGACCTTAGCACCAGAAGTAGAGAAAGGAAGCCTAACACTGCTTGCTGTGAAACTCCATAAGTGCCAACTTCACTATCCCGGTCCGAGTGTACCTGACTACCATCCAGTAAAGGTACCTAAAAGAGACTTTGTGTGGTCGTGCATTACTCCTGGATTCAGCGCAGCGTCCCGCAGCTGCCTCACAACATCTTGCGCAGCTCCCGGCTCCGGGGATTCCCGCTCATCCTGTGGGGAGCGTTCCATCTCGCTGTGTACCATCCCCCGGAGACCCGAACAGCGCTGGTAAAGTTACCAGAACACCCGCAGGTGGCGTCACGAAGACAAATCACCCCCCACTGTTCCGCCATTCCCCTATTGATCTGGACCACCGGGCCTACACCACCGCAGGCGCGGTTCCGTGACTGGAGGAGAAACAACGCCCGCTACGTGTACCCCCCGGCTACGGTGAGTCAGAATTTGGCGTCACGAACAGGATACGAGCAGGCCCGTTATCTCGGGTATTGTGTGCTATTTATTGACTGTAAATATCGAACTGTACATTTGGTCCGCCATTGCTGCGCGAAAAGGCGGGAAAAGAAGGGGCGTGACTGTGCAGAGGGCGCGAAGATTGACCCCGCCCCCACGCTCTGACGACTTCCTCCGTACGCAGCAGGAACCGGAAACTCCCGTGGTGCCTCACTCCTCACCGCGAGGCCGACACTTCCGTTTGCAACCGAGGGAAAGGCTACGCTTAACTAAGGGGGAGCGACCATGAGTAACCCGGCTCCCGATCACGCGGTGCCCCCGCTAGACCAAGCGGCACCTCAAAATATACAACTTGATGGACAGCAACAAGTCGGCGGTATGCTACCACAACCCGCTCCGATTATGCCGATGTCTCTACCCTACGTTCCTAGTGCGACCTGGTTACCCAAGTACAGCGGCGTACCCAGCACCTTGGAAAACTTCCAGAGGAAGATATGCCAAGCCCTGGACATGTACCCGATGACCGGTAAGCAAAGAGCTTCAGTTATTATGGGACAGTTAACCGGTGCAGCCGAACTGCAGAGCCGCAGCTGGCCTGTAGAAGTTCAGGAATCTGTGGAGCAGATATTCGCTAGATTAACCCGGGTCTTTGAGTGCCATACCGAAGCTGGATTAAGACTGTCATTCTATCGTTGTAACCAAGGGGCACAAGAAACTGTCCTTGATTATTCACTGCGCTTGCAAGAAGCATACAGACTGTTAAAACAAGTCGATCCTGACAGTGCTCGAGATGAGAACAAAGCGTTAATTGGACAATTTATTGTGGGCCTTAAACTATCTGAGGATAGAAAGCAAGCAAGCTGGTGGTCCATACAGAATCCAGGCGCAGAGTTTGATACCTTGAGAGATTTAACAGTTTGGGGACAACGACTCGCTGAAGTACCCGATCCCGCTTCACCACAGCAGCAGCAGTACACTGACACCCCTTCCGTGCCGGCAGCAACATCTCCAATCCCTGCGATTCAGTCCAGTGCACAGACTGTGACACCTGACCGGTTTGATCAACTGTGTGCTAATGTCGAGCAGCTGATGAAAGACGTGGCCAAGCTACAAGCTGGGAGAAGACCCAAGACAGATGCAAGGCCATCGGACAAGATTCTACTCGCCGACAGTCCAGACGACGTCCCGTGGATGAGGAGAAAGACACAGCCGTCGCGAGGAAAACCTGCAGACCGCCGCAGTCCTGACAGACGCCGCAACAGTCAGCAGAACGACTTAGGAGGACGCAACGTGCAATCCCGTCCTTTAAACGAGCGACCCCTGGGCGAGAAGGGCCAACCCCAGGAGTAGACTGTGCAGGCCCTACGTCCAGCTGGGAACACAAGTATGTGGGAGACTGTCCATACTTACCAATCGTCATCGATGGCATCGCTATCTCCGCCTTGATAGACACTGGATCCCAGGTGACATCCATCCCCAGTGCCCTTTACAAGCAGTTCTGGCCAGATGTTAAGCTAGAACCCCCTAACCCTGAGATGAACCTTGAAGCCACTAATGGTATTCCGGTTACCATAGAGGGACAGTGGGAAGCTACAGTAAAGGTGGGGAGGGTGCAGTTGAAAAACCAGGGTATCTTAGTGGTCCAGGACAAGCCTAACCACAAGGATCCATATGTCATATTGGGTACCAATGTCATGATCAAATGTCTCGATGAAGTGTTGTTTTTACTCCAACAGAGTGCTGAAGCCGGTAAACCCAGAGAAAAGAGGGCTATCCAAAAGCAGATCAGAGCTCTGGTGTATCAACAACAGGTAACCTTGTCAAATGGTGAGATTGGCAGAGTAAGGGTCACAGATCCCATTCCAATTGTGGTACCACCCAGAAGTGAAATGATGATCTGGTGTCGAGCAGCCATAGGCCTCAGAGGGCAGGACTACCAAGCTGTAGTAGAACCTGTAATGTCCGACAGTAGTCCTACGCTCTTGACAGCCAGAGGGTTAGTTGATGTAAGAAAGGGGAGAGTCCCCGTACGCATATTGAATTATGGTGATGACGAAGTCAGACTACCTAGATATGCAACTGTTGCAAAATTGTACCAAGTAAAAGATGATGCTGTGATTGATGTAAAATCCTCAAACCAAATAGTCACTGATGAACCCCCTCACTCCAAAGATCAGTTAGAGAAATGGTGTCAAGATCTCAGTGTAGGGACTGACAATACACCCTCTCACCAGAAAAATGGAGTATACCGGGTAGTTCGGGAGTACGAGCAAGTGTTCAGCAAACACCCACTTGACTTTGGGAGGATTAAAGGGGTACAACATCATATCCCCACAAACAACCATGCACCCATCAAAGAAAGGTACAGGCCTATACCGCCCACTCACTACCAGAAAGCAAAAGAGATGCTTCAGGACATGAAGAATGCAGGAGTCATTAGGGATAGCTGTAGTCCCTGGGCCGCACCACTAGTCCTGGTTAAAAAGAAAGATGGTAGTATGAGGATGTGCGTAGATTATAGGCAAATCAACAAAGTCACACACAAAGATGCATACCCGTTACCACGCATAGAAGAGTCACTAGCTGCACTCAAATCTGCCAATTACTTCTCCACATTAGATCTTACTAGTGGGTACTGGCAGGTTGCCGTTGCAGAGGAGGATCGTGAGAAGACAGCCTTCACTACTCCCATGGGCTTATGCGAGTTCAACAGTATGCCATTCGGTTTGTGCAATGCCCCAGGAACATTTCAGAGACTTATGGAGTGTTGTTTGGGCCATAAGAACTTTGAGACTGTCTTGTTATACCTTGATGATGTCATTGTCTACTCTCAGACCTATGAAGATCACCTACAGCACCTGAGTGAAGTGTTTGAGTCACTGTCCAAGTACGGGATGAAACTGAAACCGTCCAAGTGCCACCTGCTGAAACCCAAGGTCCAATACCTAGGACATGTGGTCAGCGCCGAAGGCGTAGCACCGGATCCGGATAAAGTAACCGTCATCAAGGACTGGCCAGCACCCATCAACCACAAGGAGGTACGTCAATTCCTAGGACTGGTCGGGTACTACCGACGATTCATCAAAGGCTATACCAAGATAGCCGCACCTATGCAAGATCTCCTAGTAGGTCAATCCAAAAACGGCAAGATCAGGGGACCCCCGTTCCACTGGGGCCCAGAGCAGGACAAATCCTTCCAAACGTTAAAAGATGCTTTAACTGGAGAAGAAATCCTGGCTTACCCTGACTACAATCTACCGTTTCTGTTGTACACTGACGCAAGTAATGAAGGTTTAGGAGCGGTCCTATCTCAACGTCAGCAGGGCAAGGAGAAGGTGATAGCCTACGCAAGCAGAAAGCTTCGTCCCACCGAAAGGAACCCGGAAAACTACAGCTCCTTCAAGCTGGAGTTCCTGGCCCTGGTCTGGGCGATCAGAGAGCGTTTCAAGCATTACCTGGCATCCGCCCCGTTCACAGCTTTCACAGACAACAATCCTCTAACACACTTAGAGACTGCAAAGCTGGGAGCCCTAGAACAGCGTTGGGTAGCAAGACTCGCTAACTACGACTTCACTGTAAAGTACCGGGCAGGTCACAAGAACGGCAATGCTGATGCCCTGTCCCGAATGCCTCATCTTCCTGACGAGGGAGAAGACATAGATGACCTAGAAGAGATTGAACTACCTGCTTTCCACCGTTCCGGTACAGCAACATGTCATCAGAGAAACCAGACACGTGTAGAGAGGACCGTGAACCCGTTACCTCACCATGACTGGAAGGAGGCTCAAGCCAACGACCCAGATGTCAGCCTGGTAAGGGATTTAATCACTCAAGAACACGCCAACATGGACTCTGATGCCTCACCAAATGCTAAACGCCTGTGGAAGGAGAAAGGAAGGTTGTTCGTCTACCAAGGTAAACTATGCAGAAGATACCTCAATCCGAGAACCCATGAACTCATCTGGCAGATTGTAGTTCCCAAGACTGAAGTCCAAATGATCCTTGAAGCATACCATGATGATGCAGGACACTTTGGATGGAAGAAGCTGGAAAGACTCCTGAAGGATCGGTTCTACTGGGTCGGTATGAGAGGTTCCATTGACAAATGGTGTAAAAACTGTGGACCATGTCACCTTCGAAGAAAAGACCATCTAACTCAGAAAGCTCTGTTGCAACCAATTGTTACCACCAAACCTCTTGAAATAGTTGCTCTCGACCACGTGAAGCTTACCCCAAGTCGAACTGGGTACACCTACGCTCTCACCATCGTTGATCATTACTCAAGATTCCTGGTAGTCGTTCCAGTTAAGGATTTAACTGCTGAGGTAGCAGCCAAAGCGTTCCAGAGTTACTTCTGTCGCCCCCATGGGTATCCAGACCAGGTCTTAACTGATCAAGGAGCAGCCTTCGAATCAGCTCTTTTCCAAGAATTCTTAGGGCTGTATGGGTGTAAGAAAATCCGCACCACACCTTATCATCCTCAGACGAACGGTTTATGTGAGAAGATGAACCATATAGTCATTGACATGCTCAAGACCTTACCAGTTGAAGAGAGAAATCAATGGCCAGAGAAACTTCCAGATCTCGTGGACATCTATAACCACATACCCGTCAGTTCGACAAATTACACACCTGCTTACTTGATGAGAGCAAGACCAGGTAAACTGCCTATTGATTTGCAGATGGGAACCATTGAACCCACAGAAGACTCTTCTGATGAAGACTGGGTCAGTCAACGCCAAGAAAAGTACAGGAAGGTACAAGAAAGCGTGGAAAGGAACCTTGAAATCAGTAGAACCAAACAAGAGAAAGACTTTAACAAACACGCTTCAGCTGAACCACTAGCTATAGGTGATGTAGTGCTGAAAAGAAAAAGAAAAACTAACAAATTGGATAACAGTTGGGAATCCGTACCCTACACCGTTATGCCGTCACACTTTGATAACTCAAAAACTTGTGTTATTAGCAAAGACAATGGGAACACTATTGCAACTGTCTCAAGGGATCATTTGAAGAAATGTCCGCCACAGTTAATCCCACAAGCAACCAGTTACCCTACTGTAACTAAAGATGAAGAGACAAAAGAAAATCTCGTCCTTACAGAAATTGGATACTTACCAGCTGATTGGCCACAAATAGGTGATGCATTCCTCATACCAGTTATGCATTTCTACCAACCTGTAGAAGGTCAGCCAAAGCCAAATCCAATTCCACAAGTCCAAGAAGAAGAAGTCCAAGTGCAAGAATTGCAGCCTGTTATCATGGAACCTGAGATTCCTGTAATCGGTCAGCCTACTAGTCCCACAGTAAGAGAAGCCATTCCTAATCAACTACCTACAGAGGTCAGTCCAGTTGATAGACTCCGCACTTACTATGGTCTTACACAAAGCAGACATAGAGAAGTACCAACCACTTCGTAAGCTACACCAACAGCTTTGGAAACACCCACACTACGCAGATCCACACGTAGTACATTAGGTCAACCCCCACATAAACTTGGAGAATGGGTTTAAAATGTAGTGGAACATGTAACCTGTAAGTGTTGTAAATAATTAACCAGTTTTCAAAAACCTGTAAAAAGTAGTGTACAGAAGGGTGGAGGAACTGGGCTATGTCCCAAGTATACTAAGTTGGGAACAGAAAGCGCCTGGTAAGGTATAGAAGGTTAGTACCGGCCTCCCAAGCAGAGACACCCGTAGGGAATGTATAAAGTTTACCATGTATCCCTGGACTTTACCTTTTTTCCCTTTCCATAAACTTTGAACAATTGTCACAGGACTTGTGTGACCACTAACTTTACCTTTTTCCAGCCTGCGGCAGATGGACTAGTGCCGTACGGACTGCTTTTCACCTTTTCCACATTTTTCACTTCCTTTTCAGTGATTTTTGTGTTTTCTTTAAGACTTTGTAAATTGAATGTTATCAATGCTTAGTGTTAAGTTGTAAAAATAACCTTTTTGCTCAGCCGGGAGAACTGAGGTTAACTAAGGGGGAATGTGGCACCCTGGCACCTGTTGGGCACCACAGAAATCCTTAGGTACAAATGGAGTAAGTAACAGCACAGCAAAACCACAACACAAACAACACTTAGAACACCTGGTTTCACCCCGAGCCTCTAGGGGGAGCTACCACTGGTGACTTCTAACCAGTTCCCCCTATAAATAGAGTCTTGGAGGGAGAAACTGCAGAGTGTGGTAGACGCTACAAGAGCTGCCTGCCTGTGTGAAACCTCCACCCTATGAGGAACACACTAGGCCCTGCTAGCCTGTTAGCCAGTGGAGATCCCTGCAATTGGGATAATAGGAAGAAGGAGATCACCTCTCAGGAATACAGAGTTAATCCGACTCTTTCCAAATCATCCGGTTACTGGAACCGAAGCTGTGGAAGCTACAAAGCCCTCACAGAGAACCAGCACATCCAACAGGAGGTTTAGCCACCTGTTCCACCTGATGCACCCACCCACGAGAGCCCAGGGAAGAGTACTGATCCTGCTCAGACCCTTTTACAGTGCCCTCAGTGCTGCTAACCAGGTGAAGCAAGTTCCATTGAACACCCTGCCCGGTCCGGCTGGATTCCACATCCACCCGACCTTAGCACCAGAAGTAGAGAAAGGAAGCCTAACACTGCTTGCTGTGAAACTCCATAAGTGCCAACTTCACTATCCCGGTCCGAGTGTACCTGACTACCATCCAGTAAAGGTACCTAAAAGAGACTTTGTGTGGTCGTGCATTACTCCTGGATTCAGCGCAGCGTCCCGCAGCTGCCTCACAACATCTTGCGCAGCTCCCGGCTCCGGGGATTCCCGCTCATCCTGTGGGGAGCGTTCCATCTCGCTGTGTACCATCCCCCGGAGACCCGAACAGCGCTGGTAAAGTTACCAGAACACCCGCAGGTGGCGTCACGAAGACAAATCACCCCCCACTGTTCCGCCATTCCCCTATTGATCTGGACCACCGGGCCTACACCACCGCAGGCGCGGTTCCGTGACTGGAGGAGAAACAACGCCCGCTACGTGTACCCCCCGGCTACGGTGAGTCATATGCTATGTTAAACCTACACAGAACACAGGGAGTTAACAGCTGAAAGTGAGTGCTGTAGACCCGACAGATTCATGAGCCTGATAAGCGGCTGTGTCAGAACCTGTGTGTATGAGTGCTTTGCTGGGCTAAACCTGAATGGTGCACAGGGGGTTAATCACATCTCACGTCTGTGTGTGAGTGAGATGTGCTGATTGACTAACTGGGTTGCAGCTGTGGGTGAGGTAGCCTAGATAAGAACCTGCCAGGTGTCTGAATGAGAGAGAGGACGATGGGAATCAGAGTAGTCCAGACCACTGCCATGTGAGGATGTGCTGGAAGTGATCTGTCCCTGGTGGGGGAAGTGAAGGGAGCCTGCCAGCTCCATGCCGGTGGCACGTGATGCGTGCATGCCAGCCAGTGTCCAGGACTGAGGACGGCTCAAGGGCCAGGCGGTCATATGAGTGATGAGGACCGAGGACGGCTCAAGGGCCAGGCGGTCAGATGTGCGGTATGAGAGACCGAGTACCAGGAGTGTTTCCAAAACTCAGAACAGGTGTCAATCTTTCATTTATAGTTTTTCTCTGCAAGTTCCTTTCCTGGTTACTCTCCT
Source organism: Allobates femoralis (assembly GCA_033576535.1). Classification (NCBI taxonomy): domain Eukaryota; kingdom Metazoa; phylum Chordata; class Amphibia; order Anura; family Aromobatidae; genus Allobates; species Allobates femoralis. Next base: position 574,343,252 of record JARQOC010000001.1, on the reverse strand, counting down.
GGTGGACACTGATCAGTGAAAAATTGCAGTGTGAAGCCAGCCTAAGACAGTGATGGTAAACCTTTACGAGACCAAGTGCCCACACTGCAACCCAAAATCTAATTCTTTATAGGGAAATGCTACAGGGCAGTTTAACCTTCATTACAGCAGTGGTCGTGACAAGTGCTGCACAGGGGGAGAGCCAGCAGCTGCCAATTCTCTTCCCTGTACAGCGCTTACAGTCCTGACACTCTGATGATCAAATCTATTATTTTAACAATTAATTGATTTTAAACTTACCTTTGCAGTCTTTTCTTCTTTTCAGCAGTGGTCATCAAGCACGTGGGCTTACTGCACATTGAAGCTGAGCCACTCCCATTGCCCTTTCCAGACACAGCAGGTGGATTGATCTGTATGGAAAAAAATGCAGAATTGGATAGATAGGAGATAGATTTTAGAACAGAATGCAAGCAGATTCCACACTGAAATCCTGGTCCCTAGCTTGTAGCAATGTCTCCATCCTGACCCTCACCTTGTAGCTATGTACTCCATCCTGATCCTCTCCTTTGTAGTTATGTGCTCCATCCTGACTCTCTCGTTTGTAGCTATGTACTCCATCCTGACCCTCTCCTTGTAGCTATGTACTCCATCCTGATCCTCTCCTTTGTAGTTATGTGCTCCATCCTGACCCTCTCCTTTGTAGCTATGTACTCCATCCTGACCCTCTCCTTGTAGTTATGTGCTTCATCCTGACCCTCACCTTGTAGTAATGTCTCCATCCTGATCCTCTCCTTGTAGTTATGTGCTCCATCCATATCCTCTCCTTGTAGCTATGTGTTCCATCCTGATCCTCTCCTTGTAGTTATGTGCTCCATCCTGAGCCTGTCCTTGTAGTTATGTGCTCCATCCTGACCCTCTCCTTGTAGCTATTTGTTCCATTCTGACCCTCTCCTTGTAGTTATGTGCTCCATCCTGACCCTGTCCTTGTAGTTATGTGCTCCATCCTGACCCTCTCCTTGGAGTCGTGTACTCCATCCTGACCGTCTCCTGGCAGTAATGTCCCCATCCTGGCACTCTTCTTGTAGTAGTTTCCCCATACTTGTAACTTTGCAGTAATGCACCATCCTGCCCCCAATCTATTTTAATGTGCCCATCCTTGTCCCCTTTTAGTAATGTCCGCATCCGGCCCTTCTCCTTGTAGCAATGTCAAAGCTGCAGTGCAGAGGCGAGACTTCATGCTAGCAATGGGGCTCTACGTGCTCTCCCTGGCACTCATGCCATAGGTTTGCCATCACTGTCCTATAGTACAGTATAGTATAAAAAGAATAATTCCGGTGCCACCGATGCGGTTTATGTCCTTTATTCAATAAAAATTGTAATACAGGTGCCCCCGAAGGGGAAAAACATGACACGTTTCAGAGTAAAAACTCTTCAATCATTAGTACCAGGGCCGGCTTCAGGTTTCTGTGGGCCCCGGGCGAAAAAGTCTCAGTGGGCCCCCTTTAGTACATATCGCGGACTATAATATATATATATTGACGCACACTTACCGCAAGCCCCATAGACAATGCATGGGGCTTGCCGCAAATGCGCAGCAAGTGCAGCCGCTAGGCGGAAAATGCGGCAGATGCGGGGTTTTTAACCGTAACTGCCGCATTTTTCAAAAAACGCCTATGTGAAATCAGCCTTACAGGAACAGTGACTGCTGAAACCAGCAAGAGCTGTTTCTGACCGTGAGCATATTACACGTTGTTAGGAGCGGGCTAAGGTGCGTTTGCATTCCCTTGCGCTTTTTAAAAGTCCCCTGCAAACGCAACATGTTGCATTTTTATGCGTCTGAGGATTCTTGGTATATACGCAAGCATCCTGAAGCGCACAAATAATGCAAGCAGCTCAATGGAGCCGCAATGCAATATGGGTGGCACCGCAGCCAAGCGGAGTGTCTGGCCATCCGGATCTCTCTTTCTCCTCACCTTTCTTCTCGCTGCTCTGGTCTCCTCCGGTCGCTCTGCACATATCAGCACAGCGATGACAACATCATGCCCCTCCATGCTGAGCTGCAGAATGCAGACAGCGGCAGAAGAGACTCTGGAGAAGAATGCTGCTGGCAAAGGCAGCTGGGACTATAGGAGCGGGAGCGGAATCCGCGGGGGGCTACCACTGGTACACATGCCTCGTATGCACGCGGCTCCGCTCCATACACCTCGTACGCACGCAGCTACGCTCCACACACCTCATACAGATACAGCTCCGCTCCGTACACCTCGTACACATGCAGTTCTGTTCCGTACACCTCGTACACATGCAGTTCCGCTCCGGACACCTTGTAAGCATTTGGTTCTGCTCTGTACACCTCGTACACACACGGCTCTGCTCCGTACACCTCGTACACTCTGAGCTTCGCTCTGTTATCCTTGCACACTCTCAGCTCCGCTCTGTACGCTTCGTACACACGACTTCACTCCGTATACCTCATACACACTCGGCTCCGCTCCGAACACCTCGTACACACTCGGCTCCCCTTTGTACACCTCATACACACGGCTCTGCTCCGTACACCTCGTACACACTCGGCTCTGCTCCGTACACCTCGTACACACTCGGCTCTGCTCCGTACACCTAGTACACACTCGGCTCTGCTCCGTACACCTCGTACACACTCGGCTCCGCTCTGTACACCTCGTACACACTCGGCTCCGCTCCGTACACCTCGTACACACTCGGCTCCGCTCCGTACACCTCGTACACACTCGGCTCCGACCCGTACACCTCGTACACACTCGGCTCTGCTCCGTACACCTCGTACACACTCGGCTCCACTCTGTACACCTCGTACACACTCAGCTCCCCTTTGTACACCTCATATACACGGCTCTACTCCGTACACCTGGTACACACTCGGCTCTGCTCCGTACACCTCATACACACTCGGCTCTGCTCCGTACACCTGGTACACACTCGGCTCTGCTCCGTACACCTCGTACACACTCGGCTCTGCTCCATACACCTCGTACACAGACGGCTACGCTCCGTACACCTAGTACCCACATGGCTCCGCTCCATACACCTAGTACACACTCACCTCTGCTACATTCACACTGTAAATCCCTCCTGACCCCACACATAAACTTCACCTAATTGAGCATCATGGACATGGTGGCCAGCACAGCAGAATCCTGCATACACAGAGGAGCTGATCATGTGAGCCCTGACTCCTCCCCTCCATGTGACATCATCACAGGTCCTGTCAGCACTCAGCACAGAATGTGCAGCTCTGTCGGCTCCCACAGAGGGAGACCTCAGGAGCTGCAGGAGGCTGCACATGACCTCCATACAAATGAGCCCCCCAGCTGCCCCCTGGATATGGCCCTGGCTGTGGGGTAGTGCTCAGGGGTCCCTGAGGATAGGGTCACACTTGTGTTGTGACCCTAGCCTGACACAAGTATTTTCGGCTGCAGCGCATAGCGTTTAATGCTATGCGCTGGAGCCCATAGAAACCCGATGTTTACCTTGCCAACCACTGGTTGGCAATGTAAACATCGGGTTTCTATGGGCTTGTTGCGCTGCAGCAGACAATACTTGCTTCAGGCTAGGGTCACAACACAAGTGTGTCCCTAGCCCTCAGGCGCCCGGTGGGCCCCCTCCAAGCATTCGGGCCCCGGCACTTGCCCGGGTGCGCCGGGTGCTGACGCCGGGCCTGATTAGTACCATACAAAGGATATAGTAGTCATATATATATACATATTAAAAACAACATACACCTGATTCCCATTTTCAGTAATCATTATAGGAATAGATTAACTCCTGACATGCTTAGTACAAAATACAAAGAACCAATGTATTTATATCATTAGTCTAAATACATTAAAAATACACCTGAGATTTTATAACTTTTTGTTAAAAAAGTTTAAAAATAATCCAATAAATTTCGTTCCACTTCACGATTGTGTCCCACTTGTTGATTTTTCACAAAAAATTTTTTATTTATATCTTTATGTGTGAAACCTGAAATGTGGCAGAAGGTTAAAAAGTTCAAGGGGGCCGAATACTTTCACAAGGCACTGTGTGTGTTAATATATATATTATATATTTAATTATACAGTGGTGCTCATAATAGCACAAGGCACTGTATGTGCAACCATCGCAAGGGCCTGGGGTACTCGGCCATCTGGGGTCAGTCAGATGAATGTCACGGTGGCAATCCCGGCGGTTGTGGCGCTGACGGAACATGAAAAGGGGCTATTTACAGGGGAAATAAAGTCTTTCATGATGCCACCTGTGGTGTCTTGTCTTGGATGACCAGCACTGCTTGTATAGTCCCCCAGCTGATAGATAATATGGCAGCTTGGATGTAACACTCCCCACATGCGAAGCGGGCTCCATGGATGCAGTATGGTGAGATGTGGAGATGACGGAAGTAGTTGTGGTGGAGGGAGGTGCAAAAAGAGTGGATAGATACAGGGGTTGATGTTCTTACCAGTTTGTTTACTGTTGTTTTCTTCAGTGCAAACCCAGCCAGGGCACTTTGCTCTTCTAGATTGCAGCTTGGCCAGCCCTCAGATAGTCCAGGAACACTCCTCTGAGACACCTTTCACAAGCCTTTCTCTGCTGCCCTTTCTGTGTTAATCTTCTCTCCTTCCCCTATCCTGCGCTTTCGTGCTACTAGTCCCAAGGCAAGCGTCTGCAGACCCTGCCAAGCGACGGCCAGCATGTCCTCTTGACCCTCTGTAGTCATTGTGCCTGGGAGTGTACACAGTGTTGGCTACTGCACATGCAGTCCAGTAGCCTCCAGTTTCTTGGCTTGAACATACAGCTTTAACACCAGATTGGGGTCGGTTCCATCATGCAGTTAGTTCCTCTAACATAACCTCAAGGGCAGCTGTAGATTCGGGGTACCTCTGACCAGGGTTCCGTGATGACCTACCCACTGTTCCCACTTTGCCCCAGCTCTAGCCTCCACTAGAACTCCATCTTGCTGCTCCTCACTCTTCCTCTCCTGCAGACTGACTGCTTACTAATTGTGTTCCCATCCCCTTCTACCCTACTTCCAGCCTGCAGATGGGATCTGCTCTAAGTGAGTTTCTTCCACCCATCATTTCCTGGCCTGGAGTTGGAAATGGTATTGGGTGTAAGATGGTGTATCTCAGATTCATGTCCCTGTTTTACCTGAGAGCAGTGATACCACACCTGTGGATTAGGTGCAGTACCACTGTGGCAACAAGACGCAGGGGTGCCACATATGTATGTGTGTGTATAATATGTGTGTGTCATCATCCATTGTCTGCACATCAGCACGTACAACAGTAATGCTCCATTACAGCCTGCTGGGAGTAGTAGTTCTTCACAGCTGGAGATGCCATGTACTGAATACCTCGGGCTATGCGCTCCGACTCAGCAGTCACTGGTGATTCCACTGGGGAGGATAATGAGGGAAACCATCTCCCCAGGACTGTGCTCGGTCCTGGTCACATACCGTGTACGTGGGACTTGTCAAAGCTGGTTTCCCGCACCTGGTGCTCCAGCAGCTGCGCATTCATAGTGGGAAGAGCCCAAGCATCACTGTGAGAGGTGAGCAGCCGAGCAAGCATGGCTAGCTGGAGGCCGGGCTGTGTGTAGGGCAGAGTATGGCTGGGTGACAGCATGGACACACCCCGCTGAGCGCGGTCACATGACACCGGGCGGGCAGACTAGGAGAGTGAGTGCTTGGTGTTGGAGGGAGGAGAAATGTCTCCTCCGATAAAATACAGCTTTGAAGTTCAAAGCGGCAGTGCAGGGGTGAGGCCATGTGCCAGCAGAGAGGGCTCTGTGTGCCCTCCCTGGCATGCGTGACATAGGTTCGCCATCACCCGTCTAGGAGGTGGCTTCTTAAGCTTGTAGCAAACCACTTTACTGCAGAAAGTTACCATGTTAGTTTGACCAACATATGAACATGAATATGTACAGAACTGATTTCCCACATATACTGTATACTCCAGGTCAACAGAGGCTGAAATATAGATCAGTATGTTAGCATTTCACCTTCAAGTGTGTCACATGAGGAATGTCAGTTCCATAATAGGAAAATTATCAAAGAAATTTTCCAAGACCAGCCATACTTTTGTTCATTCACATTCTGTACATCTCTCTCCTGTTCCTTTGATGTTTCATTTATTGTCTCCCTGGATATTGTATACAGAGAAGCAGATGAAATACAATGATATTCGATGACTCACAAATCTTTTCTGATCTCTTCCTTACAAAGCTGAAGGACCTTTTGTCACTTGGGTTTGACAACAAATTCTACAATTTACAGTTCAAGAATTTATTGAAAGGAGGGTTATACGAATACAGGATCAATGTCTCCAGTGACACACCACATTGGTTCTTAAAGGATTACCTAACTCGGGTGCAAACCTACTATCAGTTCAACTTGTCATCGGTAGAAGGTAAAGTCTTATGTTGTTTTGCTGATATTTCTGTGATATTATGTTTATATTATACACATACAATATTCGAAAGCTATATTGAAATGATATCGAAAAACAAGAATATTACACTGTGTGCAATTTTATTAGGCAAATGAGTATTTTGATCACATGATACTTTTTATACATGTTATCCTACTCCAAGCTGTATAGGCTTGAAAGCCAACTACCAATTAAATAAATCAAGTGATGTGCATCTCTGTAATGAGGAGGGGTGTGGTGTAATGAAATCAACAACCTATATAAGGTGTGCTTAATTATTAGGCAAATGCCTTTCCCTTGGCAAAATTGGTCTGAAGAGAGATTTGACGGGCTCTGAAAAGTCCAAAATTGTGAGATGTCTTGCAGAGGGATGCAGCAGTCTTGAAATTGCCAAACTTTTGAAGCGTGATAACCGAACAATCAAGCGTTTCATGGCAAATAGCCACCAGGGTCGCAAGAAGCATGTTGGGCAAAAAAGGCGCAAAATAACTGCCCATGAATTGAGGAAAATCAAGCATGAAGCTGCCAAGATGCCATTTGCCACCAGTTTTGCCATATATCAGAGCTGCAACGTTACTGGAGTATCAAAAAGCACAAGGTGTGCCATACTCAGGGACATGGCCAAGGTAAGGAAGGCTGAAAAATGACCACCTTTGAACAAGAAACATTAAGATAAAATGTCAAGACTCGACCAAGAAATATATTAAGACTGATTTTTCAAAGGTTTTATGGACTGATGAAATAGAGTGAGTCTTGATGGGCCTGATGGATAAGCCAGAGGCTGGATCAGTAAAGGGCAGAGAGCTCCACTCTGACTCCGCCAGCAAGGTGGAGGTGGGGTACTGGTATGGGCTGGTATCATCAAAGATGAACTTGTGGGACCTTTTCGGGTTGAGGATGGAGTGAAGCTCAACTCCCGGACCTACTGCCAGTTTCTGGAAGACAACTTCTTCAAGCATTAGTACAGGAAGAAGTTGGTATTGTTCAAGAAAATCCTGATTTTCATGCAGGACAATGCTCCATCACATGCATCCAACTACTCCACAGTGTGGCTGGCCAGTAAAGGTCTCAAAGAAGAAAAAATAATGACATGGCCCCCTTGTTCACCTGATCTGAACCCCATAGAGAACCTGTGGTTCCTCCTAAAATGTGAGATGTACAGGGAGGGAAA